>QEPC01014310.1:495327-514508 GCA_003113815.1 Sphenodon punctatus | reverse complement strand
ACACACACACACACACACACACACATATGCATACATGGACATGGAGGAACTCACACACACATGGGGGACACACACAAACACACACGCAGAGGGGATGACATGCAGATCCAGAGGGGACACACACACACACAGGGGGGACACAGACATGAGAACACAAACACATGGGGACACATAGGCTGTTAACATAAGGACACTCTAGCACACATAAAATGGGTGTTAGATTTTTTTCATACATGGTACAGGGCACCACTGCAGCCAATCAGCATGGGCCCTTGTCCCATGTGATGCCTCCACCCAGTTTTGCTGGGTGGAGATGGGTGTTAGGCATCTGTGTAAAGACCACTTGCCGTGGGTGGGGAGCATTTCTCTGGGTGGGGATGCGTGTTAGCGTCCGTGTGAAAGCCACTTGCGGTGGGTGTTGGTGGGTGTCTGCTTTTGCGCAACACGCATCCCCACCCACGGAGCACTCGGCTCTATGGGTGGGGATGTGTGTATAATACAAAATATTCCTATCCTATAATCCTAATATATGTAATAAAACAGCCTAGTATCTAAATATATAATCTATATATATACATAACTAATATCTATATCTAATCTATCTATCTATCAAATATATATAATACATTTATATTATATTATTTATATAATATAAATAAAACTAGATATTGTATGTATATATATGAATATATAGATATCAATAATGACACCAAAACCAAAATCTTCATTTGAAATCAGTACCAATACCGATAATGATAATAACAAAAAACGACATTTCGTTATTAACAAAAATGAAAACGCATTTTAATAATGAAAACAATAACAAAAAACAAAAGACGACATGGGACCCTGGTGCACACCCCTACTCTTCTAACTAAAACCACTAGCAGACTCATCAGCCTCTCCATGAATTATACACTCCCCTCCACCTAGAGGGTAGAACTGTGTGCGTTACATCCACCAAAACCTGTGTAGAAAATCAAAACATCCCATACTTAGTGTGAAAATTCACCGCTTCCCCACAAGCTACCTCAGCACTGTGGGAGCTTGTGCTATTTCAAATCTGCTTTCATGCAGGCAAGCTCACACAAAGAATAGGGTAGTGAAATCCTACCCTGTCCGCTGCATGAGCTTACCTGAGTGAGAGCCACACTTCCTCATTTTCCACGAAATGGAAGTTGCGCTAGATTTGAGACCAAGCTCCTGTGGAGCCAAGGCAGTTTGTAGGAAAGTGGACTAAGCACAACCTTAGAAACAGCTTGTGAACATCTGACCAAGATGGAAGCAATTCTATTGGCAGATGGCATATTAAGGAGTGAAAATACATCTGAGAACTTTTTATGGCTATTTTGCAAATCAATAGTGGGAGTTTTCTGAAATGATAGCCCTCTGTCTGCAAGTGCCAGCTTAGAACAGAATCGAGGTGGGGAGCCTCAAGCCCATGGGACAAATCTAGCCTGTTGCTAGCTTTTATTTGGCCCCATTCCAGCTCCTGAATCTGGCCCATGAATCCAGCCTCTACCTTCAAGCACAGAGGAGCACACACACTGAGGAGGAAGGAAGCAGAGATGAGGACATGTATGCCGGAATAGGTAATGGATCCAGTCTGCAGTGCTTGTAATTTTCAGAGTCCTGCAGGAGAGGAAAAGGTTCCCTGCACCTGGTTTAAAACAACAACCCAAAGCCTGTTCATATACTAGAGATCCGCCTTTTTATATTTCTGTGCACATCTACTTCAGACAACACAGAGTATCTGCTAAGTTCCTTTGCACTTAATTATTATTATCATCATCATCTTTATTTGTATATAGGGCCCGCCTGCAATAACAATCAAGGCACTTTACGTATAACAATTTAAAACAACTTTTAAAATCCTCACAACAACCCTGTGAGGTAGGTTAGGTGGAGAGAATGATGTGACTGGCCCAAGATGGTCAGTGAGTTTCTGTCTAAGGAGAGACGTGTGGATTTAAGTAGGGCTGTGCATTTGGGTTTTGATAAATCACAAATGCAAAAAAAATACTTTAGGTTCCATATTCCATATTAGGGCTCTGGGTTCCAAATTTCCTGGAAAACATGGGGCTCAGACTGGCCCTCAAAACTGCAGCACGTATCCAGTTAAAAACCAGGCTGTTCTCCAACTCTCAGCTTAGCTGCCTGTTTAGAGAGTCTGGATTAAGTCCTCCTCACCTGCAGGGTTCACTGCTGTCTCAGAACTGTAGTCTCCAGCACTGCAAACAGTCCCAGCCGAGTGGAAACTGGAGACTGACTAGGTCAGGGAGAAATGGAGAATCCCCAAACCAATGACCTCCACCCAAATCTAGTCCCATGCCTCATTCCTTTCCCTCAATACCAACAAGTCCTGTCTTAAGACAAATCCATGGCCTGTTCCCATCTCCTTGCACTGACAACCTCCTGTGACAGGGATGTATGGGCTTGATCAGGGTGAGTCTTGTCAGGATCTGGGCCCAACACAGACTGCTTTCTCATGTGCATTAATACAGAACTTTTGGAGCTGCAGGGAAGTCTGGAACTCAAAAGATGAACCACTTCCATTTTGTGAGAATGGAGGGAATGTGGATCTTTGCCTGCAAACATGCACGTCCAGCAGAGTACCTTTTCCTACCCTGCCAGATGAGCATGTTTGCAGGCAAAGCTCTGCATTTCCACCATTCTCATGAGACGGACATGGCGTGTCTTTTGAGTCACAGAATTCCCCACAGAGCCAACGGTCCATATTAATGCACTTGAGAAAGCGGTCACAGTTTCACACACTTGGGGTATCAGCTTTCAGCCTTTTATTAATTCTTTATTCAGCTGTCAACACTGACAGTCTCTATATCAATACAGTTTCCAAAACCAGGCACCCTCTCTGACTGCTACTCACAGTACTGGTAGTCAGGCACACTCCCTCTGGCTCTTTGGGCATCTGGGCTAGGCACACTTCTCTGCAGCTGTGTTCCCTTAGCTCAAGTAACACCCTCTGGGCCTTGTCTCTTTAGGCAGAGCTCTCTCTCAGCTCCTGCGAGGGATGTGTGAACAGAGTTTGGGGGTTTGGGGTTTGGTCCAAACTCAGGGTGTTCGGGTCATTCCCGAACACCCAGAACCCAAACTGCCCCCTGCCCGAACCTGCTGAACAAAGTTCAGGTTTCGAACCCATTCAGTCAGGGTGTGGGGGACAGTGGGGAACCCAGTTTTCCCTCCCCTTCCCCCTCCAGGCTGAATGGGTTGAAGGGGCACCAGGGCTCACTTCCCCCCACACCCTACTCAGTCTGGTAAAAAATAATAATAATAAAAAAAAACCAACACCCCAGGGATCGACCTACCTGGTTGTGCCAGGGTTCTGGCCCTGGGTCTGGCGGCAGTGGCAGCGGCAGTGGGTCTGGCTCCAGTGGCGCTCTAGAGCACTTCAGGTCTCTTCTAGGCCTTCCGGGAACTGAAGGAGGGCTTCCGGCCCCTCCTTCAGTTCCCGGAAGGCCTAGAAGGGGACTGAAGTGCTCCAAACCACCACCGGAGCCGGACCTGCTGCTGCTGCTGCCGGACCTGAGACCGGAGCCCTGGCACCACCAGGTAGGTCGATCCCTGGGGGTGTGTGGGTTTTTTGTTTTTGTTTTAATTTTTACCAGGCTGGGCAGGGTTGGGTGGGGGAGGAGGTGAGCCCCGGTGCCCCTTCCACACGTGCAGCCTGGAGGGGAGAGGGAAAACCGGGTTACCCCCTAACCCCTGAACAGGTTCAGTGAAACTGAAAAGTTTTGGGCTGAAAAGCCCGAACTCGAATAGTTTTGGGGGGGCGAACCCCAAACGGGCTGAACATCGAACCCCTGGTGTTTGCCCATCCCTAGCTCCTGCTTTCTTGCACCCTTCCCTCATTCTGAGCCCTGCTCTTGCTTTCCAGTCTTTCTGAGATGGTTCTGCCACACCCTCACTCGGCTACTCCCACTTAGGTGCTGTCCACTGCTTCTGGCAGCACCTGAAGCCCTACTAGCCCAGTCCATCTGCTGGTACTAGCTCTATCTTAAAGGGACAAGAGCCTACAGGGAATTTGTCCTGTCACACTTACACACCAAGCCATCCCTATTCTCCACCCTCCTCCAAACTTGTGTCACCCTCTTTAAATTGAAAGCAAACTCAGTAGCTGTTAACTGCATTTTCCTTTCCTTATAGGATCTACCAAACTGGCAGAGCTTCACTTCTGGGCCAAAACAACCCACATCATGCAGAAAGCTATGTTCATGGGCTTTTCCACATTGGCGGCAATGGGGAAAATGCAGTCAACAAATAAACATGAATGATCAAATATAGGTACAAATACTTGACCCTGTACACAGCCCTAGGCTCAAATTACAGGAAGGTAGATTTCAATTCAATACCTGGGAAAACTTCCTTCTCGTAAGAGCTGTTTGGTAATGAAACAAATTGCCTCAGGAGGTTCTAGATTTTCCATTGTTGGAGCTTATCAAAACAAGACTGAACAGCTATCTGTTAGAGACACTGTAGCTGTAGATTTATATTTATTTATTTATTTATTTATTTAATTTTATCAATTTATACCCCGCCCCTCCTGTAAAACAGCTCGGGGTGGCTAATAATTTTAAAAGAATAAAAAATACAATAATATAAATTTAAAACAGTCATAGTAATATAAACAATTAAAACAGGGTTAGGACAAAATAAACAATAAATAAGGTTAGAATGGAGATAAAAACCCTAACCCACCCTGCCCCCCTCCCCAAAGGTCTGGGCGAACAGCCAGGTTTTAAAAACTAATTGGAATGTTAAAAGGCTCGGGGCCAAGCAAGCTTCCTCCAGGAGGGAATTCCAAAGGCACGGCACGGCCACCAAGAATGCCCTCTCCATTGTGCCCCCCCCGCTTAACACAGGGGACCTCCAAGAAGGCACCCCTGGCAGACCAAAGCAGCTGCTCTGGGGCGTGGAGGGTGAGGCAGTCCCTGAGGTATGAGGGGCCAGACCATGAAGGGCCTTATAGATCAATACCAATACCTAGATAGCCTGCATTCATGCAGGGTTAGACATGGTGACCCCGAGGTCCCTTCCAACGCTATGATTCCAATTCAGATGTGGATTTCAAACACTAGGCTCTAACTCACTTCATTCTCCTAGCTTTTCTGTGGTCTGACTCCACTGAACTGGGCTGCCATCGCTGTGCTATAGTAAAGCTCTCCCAATGTGTTTGCATAGACTTTCCCCTGCCCATCCCAAATGTGTTTCTCAAATTAACTTCAGACTCTTTGTTTCTAGCAAGAGAAACTGAACAACAGACAGTCAGCCTGTTTAATAATCACTGATTCATCACAGTCCTCCTATTTTCCCCTCTCAAAGAGCTACCTTTTTATCCCTTGAGTAATCTTCAAGTCCTAACAGCACCTTTTCAACATGAAACAGTCATTCATGGGTTTTTCCTTTTAAAGCAGCAACATGAAAGGCAGGCACACATCTGCTAGTCATTTAGTAATCATTAGCAATTTCTATCTAGCACCCCCTGAGCTGCTCTTTCTCTGGAAAAGTCCAGCCTAGTGTTTTTGGAAGTCACACAGCCCTGGGGCTGGTCTCACTAGGGAATATGGAATAGGGTTCTTCACTGTTGCTTTTTAGAAGATTGAATGGTGCTATGCCAGTCCCATGGCCAGAGGCATCAGAAATTGTGCTGAACAAACATACTGTTGGGAACAATCCCACCTTAATTTCACACAGAGTTTATCAGCTCTGTGCAGCTGAGAACAGTATATCCCATGCATGTCGGGATCCTGCTAATTTGTAGTAATGATCCACTGAAAGTTACTGAACTTTTCAAATTAGTGAGAAAGCAAACAATTTAAGGGAGTAAAATAAGGGTGATATGATGAGTTGCAGCTCTTTTGGGTAGGCACATTGTATGCCTCAACATTTCACAGAGGTCCCTTAGTGCAATGGAGATTAGTAGCTAGCCCAATAACAGCATGAATGTTAAGTAATTGTACAACATGTGCAGTTTAAGGTTTATCATTGGGAGTTTGCTATTGGAAGAACAGAGTCACAGCTCACATTGCTTTAATCAATGTTAGTGTAAATCCTGGCCTTGAAAAGACAGAGGCCTCCCTCATACAACACAGCTTTAGAGCAGATAACAGTATTGGCGAAAACCCACGTTCTGAGTGTTGTGTGAAATTCTTGCCACTCCCTATGTTCATTGGCAATCCCTTTATTGAAAGGTAGGGAAATCAGCAGCCATGAGAAGTTACGGCAAAGAGACAAGGCAAACGCAGAGTAAGGAAGACAAACCTCTCCAAAAACATTCTCTCTACTGTCCGGCTTTCCTTAACTCCTCACCCCCCTATATTGCTCATCTATGCTTACCATTATATTCTCTACTGACAATTCCTTCTTCTCCAGTCATATCAGATTAGCCACTACCTTTCTGATGAGAAAAATGATGCATGACAAATGATACCTGAAACCCATCCAACTGAAAAGAAGCTCCTAATTAGAGCTGAAACAAGTAATAGATATAGTTTTTGTGAGTATTATTTGTATTTTTTGATAAATACAGGGGCCAGGCCACCCAGGCAAATAACTGTGACCAAAATGTAGCTGGGTTTTGGGGTATTCATTTGGGGTGTTTTCAGACATGACATGGGGCACGGATTAATCCATGTTCAACGTCGTGTTTAAAAAGGGTTGCCAGATGTTACCATGGTTTGGCTCCTAACTGTGGTGGAGTTTAGCCCAGACTGTCACTCAGGGAAATCCCCAAGTGACAGCCCAGGCTAAGCTCCACCACATCTAATAGCCTGCTTCACTCAACCTAGTCCTAAGAGGCATCAGGGGCCAGGCTACCCATTAGCTGGGGGGTTGGGGCGCACTGCTTGCAGCTACGACTACGTACAAACACCTTGTCCCAGTCAGGGCCACCAACATACTTCTCTGGCAGCCCGGCGATCTGAACTGGGGTGAAGGCTGCCTTGGTGCCTCCACTGCCCGGAGAAGTCCATGGTGGCAGAGGCAGCCTATCATGTATAAAAACAGCCTAGGTTATTGGTCAGGGGGAAGCATTTTTTCAGGGTTTTTTTCCAGTTCAGTCATTTTGGTAACTTGTTTACATCATTTTCAGTAACTGAGCATGCCCAGTAATGCTAATATTCACTCATTTGATGTAACTAAAACATCAAATGGCTGAAAACTGCAATAACCAAACTGGGGAGGGGGGGCGGGGGGGCGTGAAAAGCTAAAAAAACCCAAACCCTACTTGAAATAACCAACAAAACCGCCCAACAAAAAATGGATGTGAACAGGTCTAGCTCTCTATGCTCTGAGAAGCCATACAGTGAATCAGCTCTCCCATCTCACATACAAATATGCCTTAGTCACCCCTCACAGAGCTAATGATTGTCGGCCCTCTTAGGGATCCAATAATAATGGAACCCTCACTGAGGCAATTTACTCAGGCCTCCCTACACCCATTACAGTCTGCCTGTACCACCGCATAGTGGAGCTTCTCCCAAACACATTTGTCCCCAAAACATAAAATACATTAACAATGTTATTCCCTTCTAGGTAAAGGCCTCTGCTTTCTAGTAGACCTATAATGGGCACACAAGTCTCTTAGCCAGGCCCAGGAATCTGGGTAGCTCCTGGTTCAACAAGCAACACAGTCTTTGGCTCTGTATCCAAGAGCCTCTAATTAGCAAGGGCCCACCTGCAGCTCCCACACTGTCTGCATAGCATGTTGGTCATCAGTCTCTGGTTGTCCATGGGGGCGGAGACTTGCTCCCTTTAGGGTTTGCCTAAATCATAGGTATTCCAGCCTATTAGTCTAACATAAAATGTCCTTTGTGGTTTTCTCCTTGTTCGGGGGGGGAGGAATGCTCCCTCTAAACCTTTATCACTGTAGGGGTGTGCAGTTCATTTTTGTTATTATGATAATGAAAATGAAACTTTTCTTGTTCATTATTGTAATAACAAAAACAATAAATAATAATAACAAAAATGAATTTTTGTTTTTGAAATAATGGGGGAAAATTGAAAAATGGTATTTATGGCTATAACCTTTTTGTTTCTTATTCAATTCTAATGGAACTTGGAAACTTTGTACCCCTAATGGAGGGCACTATGTGTACCAAAATTTGAAAAGATTGGATAAAGGAATCCGATTTTATAAGCAATTGAATGTTGTGATTTTAAGAAAAGCTGCATACACATTCCTGACTACAAATTCTTTATCTTCCATCCAATTTGCATGAAACCTGGGAAGATTATGTCTCACCACACGATGACCAAACCTCCTACATTTCAGAAAGATTGGCTAAAAGGTACTGATGTTATAAGGCATTAAATTGAACTGCATTTCTGGAAGTAACATTTTTATGTCCCATCCTGTTTACAAGACATTTGGCAGGAATGTATCCTACACATTTCCCTATCATCTCTGCCAAACTACAAGAAAATTTGATAAAGGGCCCCAATTTTATAAGCAATTTAAGTTGTCTCCTTGAAGACCATTATTCAGATAAATAGCAACACATGCAGTGCCAGTCAGAGGCAGGCACCTGACATGGCAGGGGGAGGGAGGCTATAGGAGGAAGGATGGGGAGCAGCCCAACATACTGACAGAGACATTCACTGGCCAATTACTGCATGCTTCCAGCTTTACAGGACCAATTGGTGGTGGCTTCAAGGCAGGCATAGGCGATAGAAGGCGGGTATAGAAGGGACATAACTGGGACTTTGGGGATAGCATCCCAGCTATCAAGAGACATGGTTTACACATCCAGGCTGGCCAATTATAATCACAATCACATCCTGCAGCACTGTGACAGAGGACATAAGAGAACCTTTATTGGCTCTTTTCTAAACAGATGCTTCCGACTTCCCAGTAACAACTGGGGGAGAGAATCTGGGATGGTCACAGCACAGAATGATAATATTTGGTTGACATTTCTGCTGGTCAATTGGTATCACAAACCGACACATAAGAGAATTCCTGGCATAGACTTAGTCTCTACATATGCTGTGCAGGCTTATAAAATCTGGATCCTTTATCACATCTTTTCAATATTTGGAAGAGATGATCCAGAAGGTATGAAATAAAGCCATGCCAAATTTAATTTACACTGGTTCGACTACGAAGAAGTTAAAGTCAGACATGCATTGATAAGTTAATTGCTCATACCACCAGAACCTTTTATCCAATTCTTCTGAACTTTGGCATAGTTAGCAATCATGCAAAGGGGTATAAGGTTGGGATACAAAGAAGGTACATCCAGGAATGTATATGCAGATTTTTGCAAAATAACATACTTCAACTGTTTATAAAATTGGATTCCTTTATCCAATCTTTCTGACATTTGGTATTCATAATGCATTCTATTGCAGATAGAATCTCTCCAAATTTCATCCAAAGATATTGAAAAATGAAAACGTTACAGTCAAAATGTGTTTTCCATTGAAACTAATGGAAATTGAAAATGAAAGTAAAAATGAAAAATAAATTTTAATATTTACGAAAATGAAAGGTTTAAATTTAAAACAAAAAACAAAAAAACCCACCCAAAAAAACAAAACAAAAAGCAACATGTGTCCCTGGTGAACACTTTTATTTATCAGATCGTTTTTGCTTAGTGGCCAAACCAGCAACCTTCCTGCTACAGTTCCCCAGTCCAACTGACCGGGCTGCCGTTTTATAGTTCCTCCTTTCTCATGGGATTGGCTGGAGTGGGTTTGCCTATCTGGTTCAGCTGCATTGGTATCTAAAACCTAACAGGCTAGCACCAACATAGAGCTCTGAGGATCTGGCTGAGAAAGAACAACAGTTTCTCAAGAAATGAAATACTGGAAAGCCTACTGGTTATTTGAAGGTAGGCCACCCAGGTTGAGCTGGGCAAGCATCAGAATTGCAAATACCGGATAAGCTGAGAGATCAAACATCAACCAACAGATAAATTGTGAAGCAGAACAAATTATTTAATAAGCTTCATAGGCTTGTACTGATTAGCTGCATGTGCTTGGCAGTTCCAGTACACATAAGATTACATACTCAAGTATTCATGGAAATAATTCACAGCCACAAAAACCTATTAAGTCTTTTTAGTTACAAGGGCATCTTGGGGACAAGTCCAAAAAAGAAGAAACCCACCCCCCCACTAGAGAAGCACTTTATTTTGTACAGCATTCATGGTAAATCCTGACTCGAGAAACATCAGTACACCCAAGCATGTATTCTGATTAGCAGGAAATGAATTGCAGCTCTGGAGCAAGCCGGGCTAATTATCATGCTTTCTGCATTTCAGCCTTTTGAACCTAATTTTGGGAGGAGAACGGTTATTTTGTCTTTTGGGGATGGTGGATTGAGTGTGAATGAATGATCAATCTCTAGGGCTTTCAAACCTGGCCCTTTCATCATGGCAGCACAATCCTCCATTCTTGGCACATCCTAGATTCAGGAATTCCCAAATATCATAGGGCCAGTTGTTGCTGTAAGATTTACGGACAACTTTTGTAGACTCATGAGCTGCTAGAATGTGCTTGTACTAGCAGATACCATAGCTGAAAGACCTATTGACTTCAGTGGGATTTGTGCCTGTGCTAACTTCCAGCAGGGACACTTGGAAGAGATCTTATCATAAAGTTGTGTATTGACTTGAAGAAGTGGGCAAGTAGCAATGCAAGCAATACATCACTGCTGTGTCTGGCTGAGTTTTGGAGGGGGTACATTCTTTCTAGTGGGAAACATCAAAGTTTTGTGCCCTCAGGTTGTGGCCATGGCGGGGAGTGCATCTTGGCAATTACATCTTGTCCGGTGGCTTCAGCTGTATCTTTCAGACTCCGACCTCGCCACTGTCATCCATGCCTTCATCACCTCGAGGCTGGATTACTGCAATGCGCTCTACATGGGGCTGCCCGAGAAACTGGTGTGGAGGCTGCAGCTGGTGCGGAGGCTGCGGCCCGTCTCGTTATGGGGGCGGGTCGCAGGGAGCACATGACACCAGTGCTCCGGGCTCTGCACTGGCTGCCTATAAAATACCGGGCCAGGTTCAAGGTGCTGATTTTAACCTTTAAAGCCCTTCACAGCCTGGGCTCTGCTTATCTGTGGGACCGCCTCACTCCCCATGTGACCCGTGAGATCATCTGTGGGAGCCTTTTTGGAGGTTCCCCGGGTGATGCGGGTGGCCACCGATGTTAGATCTTTTTCGGTGGCTACCCCTGTGCTGTGGAATTTGCTCCCAGAGGAGGCTAAGTTGACTCCCACTCTCCTGCTGTTTCAGCATGTATGTAAGACTTTGCTGTTCCGTCAGGCTTTTGGTGAGGGGTAGGGTTGGGTAAAAATACTGTATTTTTACATTGTTTTAAATTTTTTGTATTATTTTTATTGAATGCTGTTCACCGCCCCGGGCTGCCCTGAGGGCAGGAGGGGCGGGAGATAAATTTTAAATACATTTTAAATACATTTCAAGTCCTTTCTGAGACTAAGGCTGCTTCCACACGAGATGGGGGGAGTGCCACCAGGGGGGAATTATGTGAAGCTCCGCTCATGTGCACAAGGGGTTAAATGTCATTGAAATCACAGTAGAAATTGGCTAATCATGGACAACAGGGCTGGATTTTCAGCCTGTCATCCATGATCGAAATTATGGCAGAAATGGGCTAATGACATTTCAAACCCCATGCACACAAGCAGAGCTTCACGTGATTCCCCCTGCTGTAATTTCTGCTCACAGTAGTTCCCCACCCCTTCCATCTCATGTACAAGTACCTTCAGATGCCATAAACACCTGACTATTAAAAACTGGACTGACCATGGTTCTTGTTTCTCAATGAGAAACCCACAATCATTGTGGACAGTAACGAATTTCAACTGCTGCCAAAATTTGTCTTGATTAGGACTGGTAACTTAACATAAAGAAATCATTAAGATACTGAGACCATTCAGTCCCTCATCTTAAATACACTTTAATAATTATATAGAGTTGGGGGTGAGGAGAAAGCATTGTCTTTCCCTGCTAACGGCTTTGCCTCCCTTTTCTTCTGACTCTGCGTATTTATTAATATACTCTTAAGAAAGAAGCATTAAATCCTTGGCTTGATTCTCATAGTGGTCACAGGCAGATGGGGTCTTGGGTCATTAACCTACAAACCAGTTAATGACTCCTGATACTGACTAATTTCACAAGGATAATTGCATAAGTGCTTTGCTATAAAAAACGATGTGAACGGGAACGGTAATTTATTATAAGCAAAGCCAGGATTCCATGACCTAATGTGAGGTCAGTTGGTTGACTCTTTCCAGAGCATATGTATTATCCTTGGCTTATTAGATCAGGGGAGATCAATGAGATGGAGCTGCTGGTTTAAAGCTTTGCAAAGAGCTACCAAAAACCTTGGCAGGGTTTGGGGGGCTCAACGCCTTTAAAGGTCTTTTGATTTTTTACTCTCAACAGTTCTCTCATTTTTCAGAGGGTGAAAAACCATAAAGCAGGCAAGCCCTGTGCTGCTCCTCAAAGAGATCCACTGTCAGCTGAGAAGGTTGGGGTGAAATTTTTTTATGCTTCAGGGATTTTATCAGGCCAAATTGCCAATTAAAGAAGAGTTTAGATTTGCTAAGTATTAAGAATTCAAGTGGAATTCTCCAACCTGCTGTCACAAACAAAGGTAGGGATTTTGAGAGGTTCTCATCCTGTCTTTTCTCATGGTGTGACCACTCTTCATCATGGGCACCACTTATATGGAATCCTAGGCTTCACAGTGGTGCCACTGGTAGACAGATGTTCCAAAGCTGTGTGATACACAGCAACCCAGTGGTTCTTTCTCTATCTGTTTAGTGCAGTGATTCCCAAAGGGTATGCCGAGGCACACTAGTGTGCCTTGAGGGTGGTGGAAGCGTGGCTCAAAAACAGTACTTTACTTGTTTGGTTTTTGCAATTTTAAACATTTATAATTATAGTTTATGCGTTATGTTTATATATTTTATATATTTTTATATGCTGCCCTGAGCCTTCAAGGGGAGGGTGGCATAAAAATTGAATATAATAATAATAATAATAATAATAATAATAATAATAATAATAATTATTATTATTATTATTATTATTATTATTGCTAATTAATTAATAAATAATAATAATAATAATAATAATAATAATAATAATAATTTTATTCAATTTTTATCCCACCCTCCCCTCGAAGGCTCAGAACAGTATATAAAATATATATAAAATATATAAACATAACGCATAAATATAAACATAATGCATAGATACAGTCGCAGTCTATCCGTGTGGTGGTCTCTCCCTCTGGCTAGGCACAGCCCCTCCTATAGCCAGGCACCACCCCATACATAATCCCTGACTACCTTCTTTGACTTGGGCTCCCCTGACCTGACACAGGTCCTCCTTTAGCCAGGTAGACAATTCTCTTAGATGGGCATCTGTTCTCCAGGTCCAACTGGCCAGGCACAATCCTTATTGGAGTCAGCTTTGAGGCAGAGCCCTCCCTGACTCCTGCCTCTGGATAGTTCCCCAACTGAGACTCAGCTTATCCTTTAAACTTTTGGACTGGACTGCCCAGCCCCAGTCAATGCACCACTCAAAGGCCCTCAGCCCAGTACCTTAACATACGGTATTTTCATACATGATGCTACCATCGTTGACCACACTAACTCCAGCATGGCCACCAATGGTGGTGTCACATCTGCTTTTTCCCACCAGATGTTCACCATGGGTGGGAGCAGAGTACACCACAGACCGTGGCAGGACTAACTCCAGGATGTGCACTGGACTCCCAGCCAGCGCACATCCCAGAGTTAGGGTATTTTCATACATGACGGTGCCGAGCACCACCATGCATTGATCCTGTCTGAGTGAGAACCCTCACCACGGACAGGATTAGGCCTGGCCGCTGAATAAATGTGCCAGCTGCTGGAGCTGGGTAGGGGGCAAGGGGAGGGCGGGGGACATGCAGATGTGGTCTGCATGGCCCCACCCCTGTGCTGCTCAGCGCAGCTCAACCCCCTCCCTGAGGGGTGGGTGCAGTGGCCTATCAGGCTACTGTGCCCACCCCAGAACAGGTCTAGCCACTGGCCAAATTTTGGTAGATAGGACCATCATATGTGATGACCTGCTCTACCACGGTCTGGAGTTGCCTTTTCCACACCGTGGCAGGGCTAACTCCGAAATGTGCACATCCTGGAGTTATCTCTGCCACAGTCCATGGTGTACTCTGCTCCCACATGTGGTGAACATCTGTTAGTCCCACCCTGATGCAATACTCAAGGTGTGGTTGCAACATAAATTTCTATAGTGGCATTATGATAGTTTTGGTTGTATTCTCTATTTCTGTATGAATAATTCCTAACATTCTGTTTGCTTTTTTGACTACCACTGCACATTGAGTTGAAGATTTCAGTGTATTGTCCACTATTACTCCAAGGCCCTTTTCCTGAGCGGTAACAATTTAGAACCCAGAATTGTTTATATATAGTTAGGATTGTTTTTCACTACATGCATCAGTTTGCATTTCTCCACATTAAATTTCATCTGCTGTTTAGATGCCCAGTCACCCAGTCTCAAAGATCCTCCTGCAATTCTTCACAGTCGGTTAATGTTTTAACTACCTTGAATAACTTTGTGTCATCTGCAGATTTGATCACCTCACTCTTTACTCCTTTTTCTATATTGTTATGAATACATTAAACAACACCAGTCCCTGTACAGATTGTGGGGCACTCCACTATTTACTTCTCTCCATTGTGAAAACTGACCATTTAGTCCTACTCTGTTTCCTATCCTTTAACCTTATTTGACTGCTTAGTGTTTAAGTGCTGTCCATCCCAGCACCTTCACACAGTTAACACCTGTGAGGGTGCAGCTCTCCATTGCTCATAACACCTAGACCTCTCCACTCACTGCTATCTACTTAAAGGGCCTGTTTTCTCATAACCTTGCAATTCATCCCTGTTACAGGGATCTTGATAGTGAAACTCACTTGTCTTTACAGATTCTGGTGAAGAGTCAGATTCTGTAGCTAAGGGGCCTGATCCTAAACTCATGCATGTTGTGTGGGGTTTGTACACAGGCTGCGCATTATTTGCACACATACCATATTTCCTATACAGGGGATGTGTGCACATCCTTTTGCACAGTGTTTAGGATTGGGTCCAAGGTTTATAACCAATATAGATACATAATACACAGTGGGTTTCATTTATCATCCCAGAAATACAAGATGAGACTTGGCAAAGCACTGAAAAATATACTGCACAAAACAATGCTGTGTTGGCCATTGGGAAGGACAGAGTCAAGATAACCTAATATGCTGTTCCCATTGCTGCTTTTGAGTGGGTAAGAAAACAATATTTACAGGGGGTGGGGTTTCAGGGCCCTTCTTGTTGATTGTTGAGGCAATGGAAATCTGAATGCAGCCAGCATGTATAATCGACTCAAAGCTAATTTCCATTTAGAATGTCTGTTTAAATACGGATTTGACCTCTGGATATATTTGATGTCAGGTAATATATATAAAACTGTCATTAAAATTGTATATGAAGCATAAGTTAAAATGAACATACTGTACCTTGTTGAATTTTTCCCCAGGAGAATAGGGGTAGCCAGAAAAATCAATAAGGCAAGAATGCAGCTGGATATTTGACGTACAGCAACAGCGAAGGGAGGGGTTGGCTTTTCCTTTCGTAATTATTTTTAAAACATGCTTTATAATCATCCTCTTGGAATCTTGAGAGTGATACTCTATTTATTGCTTAGATACCATGTTGATGATCCTGGTAGAAACATCTAGCTAGACTCAATGGGCAGACTGTCAAGTAGTTTAGACCTAAATTACGTTTTGTTGAGAAAATACAGCAGAAATATTTTTGCAATTTCCTTTTTCAATTACTATGAAAAAGGGTCAGTTGGTTTAATCCCCTGCAGTGTTTGCAACCTACAGAAATCTGGAAGTGACTATTAATGGAAAGAGAAATTGACCTAGCTGAGTAAACTGCAAAAAGTATACAAAGAGTACAAAGAGCACAAAAACTGCACAAAGCAAAAATAACTTGGTTGCAATGATCAACCAGTCAGACTTTTATTTTATAAATCCATGGTATCAGCTATATAGTGAAGGCGCCTTTCACTTTCTGTTAAAACCATGTCAATTCTACTTGTTATGAACTTGAGATGATTATCCTATCACTGTGAAATTATAGAGAGAGGATTTATTGTGTGAGAAGTAGAATCTGTCAAGAAATTGCTGAATTATACAAATTTGCAAATTGGAGGTAGGAGGGTTTTTTTCTAGTTTTTATAACCATCTCCTGTTGACAGAGAAAAGTACATTTAAAGTTTTATGCATAGAGATGCAGAGGTGTCTGAAAATTCAAGTGTGCATTCTAGTTATTTCCTGAGTTTGAATTTTTAAACTCTGTTGTATAGTTTTTAAGTTAGGACATTATGCACTTACCATGTTATCCAGTGGAGAGAGTGAACCTTTGAAGTTGTTATGCCAGGGATGTTCAGGTTCAGCGGGCAGGCTGGTCCTTCTCTACTGAAGTGCACCATCAGGATATTTGCCACTCTAGGAGACCCAATGCAGCCACCACACACACCCCTCCAGTGAAGCTTAGGAGTGGGTTGATGAGGGGCATTTTTAAAATTCCCCAAAAGTCCTGAAAAAAGTCCCCCCAAATCAGTCTATTTTTTTCCATGTTGGTACTGTTGTAGGAGGAGAAATTTAGTGTAATTTCCCTTTCAAAAACCATGAAAATTATAGGATCAAAAACCCTTCAGTTTAAGAGAGGCGTTAAGTCTCTTCGAAATTCAACTATGCTCCCAAAAGCATGGAAAATATAAGTTAAGTCTTCCGCCTTAACATGCGTGCCATATAAGCAGTAAAGACATTGTACAGTCTCACATATTGCACTCGCTTAGAACTTAGGCTCCATGCACCCATACTTTACCTTCGTCTTTCAGCCCAAATCCTCTTCCTCTGCAGGTTGGGGGCAACACTGAAGGTAGGGACAGCAGGAGGAATCCTTTGCTTTGCCTATACGTTTTAATTTGGGATGGGGAGGACAGGAGAGTTGAGAATTGGGGGAATGTATATTAGGCCTGAAATGAGAAATCTCTGTGAGTGCTGCTTCTCTCGAAGGAAGACATTCATCAAGATTCATGTAATGTGGAAACTTACCAGCTTTCCTGCTGTTTTCACCATATTCTGTTATATTTTACAAATTAAATGGGGCTCCCCCAGGCTGGTCCCAGCCCCAGGTGTGACCTACGTACACCGCCAGGAGGTGTGGAAATGAAAACTTGATGGCTAAGCACTGGGAAAGTACTGTAAATTGCCATAAAAATGCTGTAAAATTGCCATAAAAGTGCTGTAAAATTCCCAGAAAGTGACAAAAGAAAAGTCCCAGAAAGTGATGAAAAGTCCAGGAAAGTGACTGTAGCAGTGTGAGCTCATCCCAGACATCTTCTCTGTCTCTACCCTTACAGATGCTTGAGCCCACATGGGAATCATGCTAAAGAGTCATTTATTGCACTCAGTTCTCCATCATATACTTTGCCCCAGGATTCAGGTACAACCCCTCTGGACCCTCACACAGTCCATCAGATCCACTTGGTCTCCCAGAGCTTGACGCCAGACACCATCCCCTGGCTAGTGAACCTCCCTCCCATGTCACTCCCACGTGACCACTGCTATGGACTGGCTCAGCCCTCTGGGTCTCGGGGATCTCTCCCCACAGTCAGTAGCACCTGTCACATTTTATTTTATTTATTTATTTATTTATTTATTTAAAGATGGAATATACAGTCCCTCCTGCCACAAGCAGCTCAGGGCAGCTTACAACAAGAACAATCAACAATTATAAAACCATAACATTATAAAAACATACCACTCCCCCCCTATCCCTCTCCTTCCCCAGCCCTCTACCCACTCCCCCACCAAATGCCTGACGGAACAGTCAAGTCTTACAGTAGGGATGGGTGGATGCGGTTTGGATGTTTGGAGTTTGGACCGAACTCGGTCTGTTCGGACATCCGAACCGAATGTCCGAACTGAATGTCCGAACCGAACTCTCGAATGACCGAACAGTTCGGTCGTGTTTGGACAAGTTCGGATGAGTTCGGAGGCAGGAAAAACAGTCTTTCCAGGGCCGAAAATTAGGTTTTGGTTTTCATTTCATTTTGGTTTTGGTTTTGCTATTTTTGAATGTTCAGCCAAGTTCAGCCAAACCGAACTTGGCTGAACCAAACCATTGAACTCGAACTTGGGTTTCGAACCGAACAACCGAACATTTGAACATCCAAACCGTGTTCTGTTCACCCATCCCTATCCTACAGCTTTTTCAAAAGAAAGGACTTTCTGTTGCCAGATGCATTCCCACAGAAAGAGAGGTCCACAGCTTCGGTGCAGCCACCAAAAATGCCCTCCCCTGCGTGGCCCTCTGGAAAACTCAGGGGACCACAAGAAGGGCATCCCCCAATGACTTCAGGGGCCAGGCCAGTACCCGGGGGTTGAGGCACTCCTGCAGATAGACAGAGACCAGACCATTTAAGGCTTTATGGGTTAAAACCAGCATCTTGAATCAGCTCGGAAGACTATCAGCAACCAATGCAGAGAATGGAGCACTGGTGTAATGTGCTCCTGGCAGCCCAGTCCCACCAAAAGACGGGCCGCCGCATTTTTCACCAGCTGCAGCTTCTGGGCTGTCACCACAGGTAGCCCCTTGTACAGTGCAAAACCATAGTCTAGTCTCAAGGTGATGAAAGCATGGATGATGGTGGTCAGGTTGGAGTCCAAAATATTTATTTATTTATTTTATTTTTTCAAATTTATATCCCGATCCCTCTTGCAACGCAGCTCAGGGCGGCTCACAGCAGCCAACAATAAAACATTTAAAATTCATTTTAAAATATAAATATAAAATATACCATATAAAACAGGGCTAGAAAAATAGTAAATAAATAAATAAATGGGTGGGGGATTAAAATCATCCCTCCTCACCCTCCCTCCCAAAGGCCTGGGCAAAAAGCCAGGTCTTACAGTTCCGCCGAAATGTTAAAAGGCTTGGGGCCAGGCGAGCTTCCTCCGGAAGGGAGTTCCACAGCTGCGGCCCTACCACCGAGAATGCTCGCTCCATCGTGGCCCCCCGCTTAACACGGGGGACCTCCAGGAGGGCACCCCCGGCAGAC
>QEPC01014310.1:468686-480942 GCA_003113815.1 Sphenodon punctatus | reverse complement strand
ATGTGGACAGGGAGGGAGTTCCAGGCATGGGGGGCAGCAAGTGAGAAGGGACGAAGGCACTTAGGGGAGCAGGGAAGGCGTGGAAGGGCGAGAGAGGGGACAGAGGAGGAGCGAAGTGCACGGGCTGGAGTATGGAGGGCGATAAGTGCATACATGGACAACATGTGGACAACATTCACCTGCATCAGCCAGCAGTCACCCACATAATGGGCTACAGATTCTCTATGAGGACACGTGAGTGAGGACTGTGGAGTGGGCAGGTGGTGGGTGCGGGCAAACATCTCGTGGCCACCTAATAGACAGGTAAGCGTCCTTCCATCCAGAGGGGACTCATCTGGTCTAACCCTAACCCTAATCTAGAATTTGGAACCCTCTGCATGACTATGAACAGAGGACCAACTTATAGTTCTTATGTGAGCCATAACTTTATCTTTCTGAACAATAGTATTCAATTAATATACCTTTTTGCAGTTAATTGGGGGAAAGTTAACTCTGAAACTTTTAAGAACATTTCAAAATATATTTTTTTAAATGTCAGTTAATTGTTTGGTGTCCCATCCTTGAATATCTCTTTAAAGTCCAGTAGAGGTGAAAAAGGTCCTAGATTTCTTTTTTCATCCCCCACCACAAGAATCAACACCTTAATTTAGGCTGTTTTTACATGGACCATGGAGGTGGTGGTGGTGGTGGTAGGGGTCTATGTGCACGCCGCTGCAGGGGCCATGCACAGGGGGCCATGCACAGGGGAGAAGCGCTCAACCTGCCACTGCCCCTTTTATACAAATGTGTTGTTGTCTACGACTTTTATCAACATTGTATTTTTCTTTGTATGTTTTTGTTATTTATGGCCATGACAATAGCCAGCGCCAAATAAATAGATTGATTACTTTGTCACTTTTACACGGGTGCTCCCCACATGGCCACTGAGTGGCCATGTGGGAGAAGGACTTGTGTAAAAATAGCCTTAGAAGTAAATTGCATTTTTTTCCTATGTGAGGTGAGTCATTAACATTTGCCAAATCATTACCTCAAGAGATAATCAAAACAATCCCCAAGAAAACCTAACTAATAAAGAAAGCTTTTGAAAAAAATACGGGTGGGGGAATGTACTCTGCCTCCCAGCAGACAGACTGTTTTCCCCAGGGAACATGAATTTCAGGCAACTTCAGGAAAGAGAGGTACTTTTTTATCCAGTAAAGCCACAAACTACAGAAATCTTAAAATTCATCTGTGACTTCAGAATTTAAGGTTAACCCAGAAACAAAAGGGGATTTTCAAGTGTTCTTTATCAGCCTAATTCTACTCCCACTGAAGTCAATGGGTTAGGCTGGCTGGGAGCTCTTTTGAAAATCCCTAGTGCATTTCAAAGTGCATCTGTATAAATGGAAACAGATATCAAGTACTAAAGCCTTGTGCCAATGATCTCAAGACCCATACCCTTGCCAAAGAGGTAAGGTAAATTTTATTTGAAGTGACCACAGGTCATTGTCAGAAGTTCAAAGAAATATATATAAACATATACATTTAAAAACTACAAACTATAATACAAAATATAAAAAATGCAAAATACAATATCTCTAAATACCAAGTAGATTTGTTTTACCCAGCCATATCTCCTAATCCTGCTGCACAACCCCGTATCCGGATCAACCAGTGTGTCCTTCATAAGGAGCCAAAGCCCTTTGCCTCTCTTTCTCAATTGCATACCCAACCGAGGCCACCGCCTGGGTGATCTTGGGATTTCTGTCTGAAAGTAGAATTATTGGGTGATTTCAGACATTACGAGAACACGCTCAACCCCAGTGAACCACGGTCAATTCCGCGGTGGGGCCAAAGCGGCCTGCATGTCTGTTCGGCGGCCGCCAGAAGTTCATCACAGTCAATACCCACATGGGGTCAAAATCAACCACGCTTCCAGAGCTCTGGCCTGGACCATGGGTGATTTCAGATGTAACGGGGCCCGTTGGCCCCATACCAAAATCACCCTATTCATTCCCCGCCGGGGTCACCCCGTCACGCCGCAACAGATGTGCCGGGGGGATCCCGGCGGGGAATCTGGGAGGGGCGGGGCCGCGCGGCGCAACCTGCGGCCGCATGGCCCCGCCCCCTCCACGCTCCCGCTGCCCGCCCTCCGGGGAGATGGGCAGGCGGCGGGGCCAATGAGGCCGCTGCGTCGGGCCGGATTCGCCACGGCCCGGGGTCCCGCCGGTGATCCCGGGTCGTGATGCCCGACCAGACATGATGCCGGGGTTCACCCCGGCATGGGATTGCATTCGACACGCGGCGGCCTCCGGTCTCCCGGCTTTGGCTGCTCACGTGTCAAATGCAATCCCCAGCCGTGGTAACATCTGGGGGGAAACATCCATTTCCCCCAACAGATGGGACACTATCACAGCCACCACGCGGAATTGAGCGTGGTTCACTGTGATATCGTCATGTCTGAAATCACCCCATCTCTGAAAGCATGGTCAAAGAGATTCCCAACGGGAAACAAAAAAAAGTAATGTCTGAACAGCAACCACCGGCCGGAACCAAAGACAATGATTCCCAGCCGGGGACAAAGCATGCAGCATCACTGCCAGGCAACCAGCAACAACACAGACCGGGGAGGGAGAATTAAAGGGCACACGACAGCAGCCGGGACGAGCCGCCTCGGCGCCTTCCGGGTGCTTTGACCACGGCCCGGCCCGGAATCGGTGTAATGCCTGCTGTGCTGCCCTGGGCCGTGGTCCGGTGGTCTGATTCCCTGCCATGGTCCTGGTCCCGTTATGTCTGTTTGGGGCTTTCCTTGACCACGGGGGGTGGTTAATCTGTTCACCCCCACCGGGAATCCACTGTGGTGAATCAGGACCGCGTAATGTCTGAAATCACCCAATATTTTCCTCTTTGGGGGGAGATATTCTGAAATATGCACCTTGCTAAATAGTATATTACGCATTCTTACATACTGAGGACAATAAAATAAATAATGTGGTAAGTCCTCAATTCCCTCCTTGCAACATGGGGTATTTTCAGATGTTATGGGTGAAAACAGACATGACGCTAACCACCCTTTAACCACCCTGGGTGGTCATTTGTGCATGTTGCAGGGCTGCATAGGGTACCAATACAGCCCTGTAACATGCATAAATGACCACCAAGGGTGGTTAAAGGATGGTTAGCGTCATGTCTGTTTTCACCCTATGAGAACACAGTCAACCACAGTGAACCACGGTCAATTTCTCTGCGGGGCCAAAGCACCCGGAACGTCTGTTTGGCGGCCGCCAGATGTTCACCATGGCCAATTCCCACATGGGGTCAATTTCAACCATGCTTCAGGGGCTCCCCACTGGACAATCCCCGAAAGCATGGTCAAAGAGATCCCCGGCAGGAAGCAATAAAAAGTAACATCTGGCTGGCGATCACGGCCAGGAATCCCCGGCGGGATTCCGGGCCATGGTCAAAGTGACTGGGTGCTGCGGCTGTATTGACTGCGGCACCCGCCTGTCTCCCCAGAGGGTGGGCGGCGGGGGACCATGGGGGGGCGGGGCCGTGTGGCCCCACGTTGCACCACGCGACCCCGATCCCTCCCCGATTCCCCGCCGGGATCAGCCAGCACATCTTTTTGGGCCATTTTTTGACCAACGGGGGTGGTTATTTCATTCACCCCCGCCGGGGATTCACTGGGACAAATCGGGACGGCGTAACGTCTGAAATCACCCATGGACATAATCTTTTGTCATAGGGTATTATTTTTTTTGTATCTCCCCTCCAAAACAGCTGTTTGCATAATCTGTAATCGGAGAGCTAAGAAAGCTCACCTATGTTGTAGGGGTAAATATCTTTTAGTATAGCTCCAGCCCTCCCTTTTGGGGATTAACAGGCTGTACCATGGAGCAAATTTAATCTTCTGGGCCTGTGCTCTAGTCAGCTAGTTATCCAAATCAAAAATTCTGGCCTTAAGCATACTCTTCGCCTTTTTAAATGGTAGAGTTTATAGGAACGGAAAAGAGAGACCTATTTTTCCAAAGATTTTCCCAGTATCTGTCCACCAGGGAGATTTCCTTGTTGTAACAACTATCTTTTCCCTCAGACAACATTTAGAGAGATCTGCTGCTGGGAGGTGTTCAATTTTCATAGTCAAAAACATTAAGGTTTCAAGTATGTAAAATTCCATCAACCTTGTTCCAACCTTCAATCTAAGCATGGCTGCTGGAATTGCCCTTGGAACCTGAAGAATACACATCAAAAATTTATTTAGAATGGGCTCTAACATTTTTTCTGGTAGTGGGAGATGTTCCCACAATAACGCTCCATATCTTAGTTTGACTATAACCTTTGCCTCAAATACTTTAAGTGCTGGGGCTATTTTTTGTCCTCCTCTGGTATTGAAAAAACTGAGTATCACTCCCATTGTGGCTAATAAACTCTGTTTGAAAGCTTTTAAATGCGGGTACCAAGAGCAATTATATGAGAAGGTAAACCCCAGATAGTTAAACATTTTCAATTGCTCTGTTTTAACATCATCTATAATCCATCTCTCAGCCTTGAATTTTTTTTCAAAGACTATTACTTTTGTCTTCTGGAACAGGAGGAGAATTGGAATGAGAATAGAACCTCAAAGGATCAGCACATTAATAAGGAGGGGGAAATCTTCTACGACTTTATTATCAAAAATTCCCTGTATATCCTTAATGGGAATTTCGCTGGAGATCTTCCGGGAAATATAACCTACTCGTTGGACCAGGGGGATAGTGTAATTGACTACGCTCTAATTACCCTGTTGCTTTTGAAATTTATGGGGGCCTTTAGTATGGGAAATAGAGTAGAAAGTGATCACTTCCTATCAGTCTGGTTTTAGAGGGATTAGGGATGGGACCTTCCGATGAGATCTGTAAATTTGATGGGGATTTGGAACAAAGAGAACTTAGTAGAGTAAGGTGGGCATCAAAGGTTGATGCCGGAGTGCATCAAGTTCTGTCCTCGGAAAAGGCACAGCACCTGAGAAACCAGATCTCAGGGGCCGTGGCCCCAGGTGACCTGATAAGAGTGCTTGAAGAGCTTTTTTCCCTTTTGATCCCGATTCTTACCAGAGTGAATGGAGGAGAAAGAGTGAGAAATACTTGGAATGGGTGGTGGGACAAAGACTGCCGTAGGGCCAGGACTGGTTTAAGAAGGAAGGTGAGCCTCCTTAGACAAGACGTTTCTGGCTTTTTATTACCCCAATATAAGCAAGATTATTGAGCATATAAGAAACTACTACAATTTTTAAAAAATAGATATCAAGATCATACGTGGAAGGAATTGATATAGGCATTAGTCCAAAAAAATGGTAAGGATTTCTGGAATCTGATAAATAGCTCCCTGAGGGGGAACATTGGGTATGTTAAGCCAAGAATACTAAGGCCGCTTTTAGACGAGCGGTAGTCCATTTCGCATCGGCGGCGCGCATATTTTGAAACCTCCACCTGGTCTAATTAGACGAGATGGAAGTGGCTTAATATGCGCATATTACGGCGGAGGCGCATATTTTAAGTTCGCGAATTAAATACCTTGATTATGAGGTATTTAATTTGCACACTTAAAAAATGCACCTCCGCCATAATATGCGCATATTAAGCCACTTCCGTCTCATCTAATTAGGCAAGGTGGAGGTTTCAAAATATGCGCGTCGCCGACTCGAAACGGACCACCGCTCGTCTAAAAGCGGCCTTAGATTAGTATAGGAGACTCATTTTCTAAAGATATTTAATTCTAGTACACCCCGAAATACCCAAGTGGGGGCCAAGGAATGGAGGCCAAAGGGAGAAACCCAAAAATGGCAACCAGTTAGTGAAGAGGCGATAAAGGGGGCAATTAAAGGTTTAAAAAATGGAAAGGCCCCAGGGGGGGGATTTCATTCCCGCTGAAATCTTTAAGCTAATGCCTGAATGGTGGGCCCTGGAACATCTGTTCACTTTGATAAATGAGTCTGGGATGATACCTGACTATTGGAAAATGGCAATAGTTGTACCAATTTATAAGAAGGGGAATAAAAATGACCCGAAAAATTACCGACCTATTAGTTTACTGCCTATAATTTCTAAATTGTATTCTAAATTGTTACTAGATAGATTGCAGAACTGGGTGTTTGAAAATTAGATTTTGGAGGATGAGAAGGCAGGATTTATTCAGAGTAAAAGTATCCTGGAGCATTGCTACATTTTGGCTCATCTGGCAGAGAAATATAGAAGCAAAGACATGAAACTCTTTGTGGCTTTTGTTGATTTCTCCACAGCATTCGATAAAATAAACAGGGATCAACTCTGGAGGAAATTGGAAGAAATGCATATAGACGAGAGACTTCTGATGATGATTATTTATTTATTTTATTTATTTATTTTACAGATTTATATCCCGCCCCATCCTGCAGTGCAGCTCGGGGCGGCTCACAACAGTCAACATCAACATTAAAAAAATTTAAAATATAAATATAAAACATACCATATAAAAACAGGGCTAGAAACATAATAACCAAATAAACTAAATGGGTGGGGGACTAAAATCATCCCTTCCCACCCTCCCTCCAAAAGGCCTGGGCAAACAGCCAGGTCTTACAGTTCCGCCGAAATGTTAAAAGGCTAGGGGCCAGGCGAGCTTCCTCTGGAAGGGAGTTCCACAGCCGCGGTGCTGCCACTGAGAATGCTCGCTCCATCGTGGCCCCCCGTTTAACACGGGGGACCTCCAGGAGGGCACCCCCGGCTGACCGCAGGAGCCGCTCCGGGGCGCGAAGGGTGAGGCGGTCGCTAAGGTATGAGGGGCCAAGACCGTATAGGGCTTTATAAATCATCACTAGGACCTTGAACTTGGCCCAGCACACTATCGGCAGCCAGTGCAGAGCTCGGAGCACCGGTGTAATGTGCTCCCGGCGACCCGTCCCCGTCAGAAGACGAGCCTCCGCATTCTGCACCAGCTGCAGCCTCCGGGCCAAGAACAAGGGAAGCCCCACGTAGAGCGCGTTACAGTAGTCGAGCCGCGAGGTGACGAAGGCATGGATGAGGGAGGCCAGGTCCGGGCCAGAGACATACGGACGCAGCCTACGTACCAGATAAAGCTGGCGGAAGGCAGCCTTAGCGACTGCCTCCACCTGCCGCTCCAGCCGCAGGTCTGCGTCCAATATGACCCCCAGACTCCGGACCTGCTGAGCTACAGGGGGGCAAACCCCCCCAACCAGGGGGGCCACCACCCCCTTCGCCCTCCCCACCACCATCACCTCCGTCTTATCTGGGTTGAGCTTCAGTCTGCTCCGCCGCATCCAATCCGCCACGGCCTCCAAACATTGGGATAGCACCGAGACAGCAGGGTCTGGGTCAGTAGAAAACGAGAGGTACAGCTGAGTATCATCAGCATACTGGTGACATCGCACCCCGAACCCTCTCACGACCTCCCCCAAGGGCTGCATATAGATGTTAAATAATAATGGAGACAAGATCGATCCCTGCGGAACGCCACACGGTAAGGCGCGGGGGCTCGATGTTTCCTCCCCCAACACCACCCGCTGGCTCCTCCCCGAGAGGAATGAGCGGAACCATTCAAGAACAGTCCCGTCCAGACCCCCCAGGTCACGCAGCCGTCTCAACAGCAGCCCATGGTCCACGGTGTCAAAAGCGGCCGAGAGATCTAGCAGGATGAGAAATGTCGAACATCCTGCATCCATCTCCCGGCGGAGGTCGTCCACCAAGGCCACCAACGCCGTCTCGGTGCCATAGCCGGGGCGGAACCCAGATTGAAAAGGGTCAAGGAGCCCGATGTTATCTAGATGACCCTGGAGCTGGAGCGCCACTGCCCGCTCAATAACCTTCCCTAAAAAGGGAAGGTTAGAGACAGGTCGGTAGCTGGCGAGCGCGTCTACGTCCAACGATGGTTTTTTCAGCAGGGGGCGCACCACAGCCTCTTTAAGGCAAGGCGACAACCTCCCCTGCCGAAGGGACGCATTCACTACCCTCGCCAGCACCGTCCCCAACGTCTCCCCGGAAGCTTTTATTAACCAGGACGGGCACGGATCCAGTTGACAACACGTGGCCCTCACAGACCCCAGGACATCCACCACATCGGCCGGCGTCACTTCCCGAAACTCTCCCCACAAAGATGGACCAGACGGGCCCTCCGCCCCCCCGCGCTCTTCCCCTACTGCCATCAACCCAGCGTCAAAGTCGGTCTGAATCCGAGCAATCTTGTCTGCGAAGTAGGTGACAAACTCCTCACAGCGGGCCCGGGACAAGTCCCCATCCAGGCAGAGGGAGGCCGGACTAACCAGCCCCCGCACCACCCGAAACAGCTCCGCCGGACGCGACTTCGCAGACGCTATGAGGACCGCAAGGAACTCCTTCCTCGCCGTCCTCACAGCCTCAACATAGATATAGATATAGATCTTTATATACAAATACAGGGATGCAGGTCAGATATAACCAAAAAGGGGCCTTGACAGATGTAATTCCCTCCACAAGAGGAGTCCGACAAGGTTGTTTGCTTGTGCCATTACAATTTAATTTATATGTAAATAATTTGATTGGGAAACATCAAGATAAGGGGAGGTATATGGCCCCTAAAGTGCAGGGAAGGAGAATATCTATAATTATGTATGCTGATGATACAATACTTTAGCTACATCAGCCTTGGGTCTTAGGAGACTTCTTAATGATTTTGGACTAGCGTGTATTGAGCAGGATCTGAAAGTAAAAGAGGTAAGCTGTAATTTATTCACTAGGTGGATACGCCTGCTAGATGCTTTAATGGTGTGAAAACAAGGCCCTTCTTCTATTGGGCGATTTTACACATTATACCTCGTAAATGCTGTGGATTGACAACATGAGTAGTCCTCAACACACATTGGTTTGTGTACACTTAACCACTTGTGGGTATACTCAGCAATGCAATTTTAGCAACAATAATTCAAAATCTTGACAATGAAAATGACATTTTTGAAAACGTCATTCTTAACAGAAAACTAAAAGTAAGTAAATTGGTGGGATACTCAACATTTTGCTTTGACATTTTTGACCAGGATATAGGGTATTTTTACACACATCTTAAAGTGCTGGTCTTTCAATCGTCTGGGTTTACAAGTCCAAAAGTAAGTTACGGATGTATTCTTCACACACTGCCCGAGGCAGTTCCTGGATGTATTCTTCACACACACACACACACACACACACACACACACACACACACACACTACCCTGAGGCAGCCTAAAGTAGCCACAGCTGTAGATGTGAGGGGCTGCCATGGAAACCAAGTGACCACAGCTGCCTGGAGCAAAGCAGTTTACCAGGAAAACGTTTTACACACAAAAGTTCTGGGATAAGTTTTATGCAAAAGTTCAAAGAGCCCGATGTTTAAGATCTGGGGGAGTGATTTAGACACACAGAAAGTTCAGGATGTAACAGCAAACATGCAGGAGAAATGTGTGTGTAAAAACACCCATTGTTTGATTTTTAAAAAAAATCTAAATTCCCACATGTCAACATTTTGTACAAAATAAATTAGCATCTTTTAGAACAAAATTTTCAATGATATATTTGAAAAAAATATCAACCGGCCCTCATTTTCAGATGGGATCTTCTACTGAGGGCTGTTGGTTATGTTATCCCTCACGAAAGAAAAGTCTTTCCCCCCTTTTGGATAGCTTTGTGCATTTCAGCTGTGCTTTAAAGATGGCAGCATGGGCCCCCACTCTCTTTCTTTCTCCATGCTCTAGGTAGGGAAGAGAGTAAACTGTTCAATATTCCTTCTCTTCATGTAAATGTATCTCTTATTGCGTGATGAATGTTATCCAGTGCCACAGCAGGCACAGGAGCTGTGCATCGCTGCAGTGCCTGGTACCCACAGCCCTTGTCAGTTGCGCTGTATGATCTTTACGAGGTTTACATAAAGGTTGTATGAAATAAATCACTAGCTTTTATCATTCCGTGTGATCCTTGCTTGCATTATTTATGAGGGACTGGCAATGCATCATGTTGATTCATGCTAGAATCCTATAAATAATCCAATAAAATGTAAAAAATTATGCATCAGAATCAAGCAAATTTACAAGAATATTTACCCCTTTTAAGTAAGCCCAGGAAACTGCTCTCTGAAAATGTCTCTGAAAGATGAAAGAGCTGTGTTAGTGCTAAGAGATAAGCAAAAGGAATAGTCTTTGTAACTCAGCCTTAAGTTAGTGGGCATATAGGGTAGGAAGAGAGCGGCCCTGGCACAACAGACCTAAACTTTGTATAACATTGTACTCCCAGCCTATCCCATATTACTCAGAAGAATGCAGAAACCATGATCTCAGCATATATACCACACAATGCACCATAATGCTATTACACCGCAAGCCTTCCCTGCATTCAGCTAGTTACCAGCTAATGACTTAGGCCACTTTCAGAAATCTTCCCCCCACCCTCACCCCCACGTGCATATTCTGGCTGTGGGAGGGAATTTGCAGCCAGAATATGCACGGGGATCAGCTGGTCTGAAATCCACCCCCAATCCCACCCCAATTCGGCTTTGCCGGCAGACACGCAGAGGGATGCAGAGCTCAATTTCCTGCTCTGCATCCCTGAGCATGTGTGGGGGGTGGGGGGTGGAACAGGCTTTCAGACCAGCCAATCCCCACGCATATCCTGACTGAGCATTCCCTCCCGCAGCCAGAATATGCGTGGGTGGGGTGGGGTGGTCCTGAAAGTGACCTTAGTCTGCTGATTTCAGTGTAACCTTATACCTAGCTTACTAGTTGGTAGTAACTAGATTTTACCTAGATTTCACATCCCTCTCACCTAAGCATCTGAACTGTGCAGAGAAGAACCCCCTCTCCGGGGGCTATGGAACCTGGAGTTTCCCCTCCTTACCCTCACCCTGCTTTAAACTTTTTGTCTTCCATGTCCTTCCAAGACTATACTCTTTGGGTGAGGAAATGTCTCCTATTCTAGGTTTGTATAATGTCTAGAAAAAAGGGGCCTCAGTCTCAGCTAGGTTCCCTAGGCACTACCACGATAAACAAAATGGCAGTAGCTAATAGGGATGTGCGAACATGGTTCAGACGTGCAGAGTTCGGCCCGATCTCGGCCCGATCGGACGACTGAACCAAAAGACCGAACACAAACCGAACCAACTGAACCAAACTCGATCCGAACTCGAAAATGACTGAACAGTTCAGTATCGTTCGGATCAGTTTGATTGAGTTTGGGTGGGAAAAACAGGACTGGCAGGTCGAGGGGGGGAGGGGGGAGGCAGCTGAGGAGCAGACTTCTTGACACAAGGGGTGGAGAGACTTGGAGTAGCAGCCAGGCTGCCCAATTACCATCCCTCTTTTGCTCAGACCACTGACTTCACAGTCTGCAATTGGCCAAGAGCTAGGCTGCATGGAGCCAAAGGGACTTTCCATGATCTTTTCCTTTCTCGCTCTCTCCTGCTTCTTGCCCTTACTGAAACTTGGATCACTCCCTCGGACTCTGTCACGCCTGCTACCCTCTCCTGTGGGGGTCTCTCCTTCTCTCACCAGTCCCGCCCTGTAGGACGGGGTGGTGGGGTGGGCCGCCTTCTTACTAAATCCTGTAAATTCCAACCAATTTCTCCTCCCCCCTCTCTCTCCTTCCATACCTTTGAGGCTCACTCCATGCACCACTACTCCTCCATCCATCTACGTGTTGCTGTCATCTACCATCCCCCTGGCCCTCTCTCCTCCTTTCTTTCTGACTTTGAGTCTTGGCTCACCTTCTTCCTCTCTGTTGATATCCCAACTTTCATCCCTGGTGACTTTAACATTCATGTTGATGACCCATCTCAGCCTTCAGTCTCTTGCTTCCACTCCCTAGCCTCCTCCTTCAACCTCCACCTTTCGACCAACTCCCCCACCCATACTAATGGCCATTCTCTTGATCTTGTGCTCTCTAGAAATGTCCCTGTCGCTGATCTCTCCTTCAATCCTCATCCTATATCAGACCACTTCCTTGCATCTTTCAATATTTCCCACTGTCCCCCCTCCCCTTCCCCTTCTCTACACCTCTTCCATGACCTTCAAGCTATTGATCCTCTGGACTTTGCCTCATATCTCTCTCCCCTTCTTCCTACTGTCTTCTCTTCCTCCTCCCTCGACTCCGCTGTCTCTGCTTTCAATGCCTCTCTCTCCTCCACACTTGACTCCGATGCCCCTCTCTCTTCCCACCCTGCCTTCTCCCACAACCTCTGTCCTTGGCTCACCCCTAGTATCCGCCACCTCCATTCTTGCACTCGTGCTGCTGAACGACTCTGGCG
>QEPC01014310.1:424698-455729 GCA_003113815.1 Sphenodon punctatus | reverse complement strand
CACACCAAGGCTTAAATACTTCCTGTGGCCAATCAGGAAGCTGGGAGGCAGGGCTAAGGTAATTGACCACAGATGGGAAGGGGCATGACACACAAGGAGCTAGCATACAAAGGAGACAGAAGGGAGACAACCCAACACCCTTACAAGGCCACCAGGTGGCGCAGGGCTCTGGACAGACTCTCCAGCACCCCAAGGGCCATGGGTTCGAGGCCCAGCCCTGACAGTACCTAAAGCAACCACTCCAGTCTTAGGAACCATCATCAAGATCCCCAAACCATCATTCCAGTCACGGGGGGCTGTCGTTCCATTTCACTGCATGCAGAAGCAGCTACTCAAGTCCCAAGAACCATCATCTGGGTGCTGCTGCTGCTCATGCCTGACTGGCCAGTGGCCACTGGTGCCCACCCACCAGCCTGCCCCCCACCAGCCTACTCCTCTGCACCCACCAGTGGATGTCCACTGAACCTGCTGAAAGAGCCCCTCTGACCACCAGCATCCCCACCGCCTGCTGCCAAAGAGCCTCTCTCTCTTTCTCTCTGGCACCCCCTCACAGGAAATACAATATGCCTGGCTGGCTGGTCTACCTGGGGTGCTGTCTGCAAGTTTGCCCCACCTCCCCCCGGGATGATCTTTCTACAACCTGAACACACCTCTCCACTCGAGGGCTTCAAAGGAACCAACCAACAAATGTAACCAAGTATTATATATCACAACTCAGCTTCCCAAGGCTTCCCCCCATGCGGTGATCTCTGTGAGAACAGGCAGTGCACCTGTCAGTAACCGCTTATGCCTCTGCCAGACTGCCACAGCCTCTCTCTCTCTCTCTGGCACACCCAGTGGGACTGTCACCCACACAGACATGAGCCCTGCCCCTCCTGGTGGACTGTCTGAAAGTTGAGACCCTGCTGACACATCTTGGGACTAATACACTCCATGTGATGCTGCTGTCAGGTAAGAATCTGACAAGCTGTATATACAATGAGATTTTGCCACTTGCCAGAAGCAGCACAGAGGGATAAAAGATTGGACAGGTCAAACTCAGCTGGTAACAAATATAACCTTTATAACAACTTTTTAAACAACATTACAACTTTTTAAAGAACGAACATTACTATCAAAAGAAAGGAAAATAAATTAGGGGTCTGTGGGCCTGTCCCCCGGAACGTGGGGAAAAAGAGACAGTGGTGCGTAGGACCAAGGGGTGGGCAACTCGTCCACATCATAGCCATGTCACCAGGCAAAGTCCAAGGCCCCCTCATTGGACGCCTTCCATGTTATGAGGAACTTTCATAACAGTTAGAGGGCATCCTTCTCAGTGTGGAGGTACTCCTGGTACGCCTCCGCCTGGTTCTCCCTTACTTGGAGCTCCTCGAACTGCTACACCAGCCTGTCCTCCATATTTTGGGCATGGACCCTTAGCCCGTCCATATATTTTTTTGTGGGCCTCTCCAGTTCAGCTCAAAATACCCTGGCCTCGTGGGTCTCCTCATGGGGGGCTGGAGACTTCTCAGCAGAGCTAGAGGGGGAAGGCCTGCGATGGCAGCTCTTCTGCCATTCCTTCCCCCCTTTCTTCAGGCGATATTCCTCCACAGCGTCCCTGTGCCCCGACTGAGACACATTCCACCGTTTCACCTCTCTGAGGTGGATGTTTTCGATGTGGGCTATCAGCCCTGATGTGGTCCCCTGTGACCCCCTTTTTATCTTTTTGTCGCATATCTAAAGAACATAAAAAGATCCAGGTGAAGATAGGAACATAAGTGCCATACTGTGTCAGATGAACGGTCTATCAAGCAATGCATGCATTATGTCTCCACAAGTGGGTGGCTGGCCAACCTCTCTCCCTGAAGGTAACTTCCTAACAGGTCATAGGGCAATCCATTGCCTGTTGTTCCAGTCCCCGTGCCTTACCTTGAATTCCATGAATCCACCCTTGGGGGTGTAGAAATATTTCCACACCACGGACTTCATCAGCCTGCTTTCGGGTGGCTCCTGCAGCTGCGACCTCTGCCGTGATGGGGTTCTGGCACTAGTGGCATCATCATCACCCTCTCTGAAACAGGAACACATAAACAACACCTATGATGCGTCTAGTCCTTCCAAGAGCAATACCCATTCTTCCACTCGAAGTGGATGGATGGTGCTGCTGCTGCAGTGCTGCCTACTTGCCTCTTTCCCTTTCTCCTATGTACACCACCACCACCTATAGTGTTGTAGTGTCTGGGGTGCTAGGGTTGGCAAGTTGAGACCCTGGCTTGCATATGTCTGGGTGGGTGCTACGGCTCATGCCTGACTGCTGGAAGAGCCCCCCCCTCCCCACTCTTTGGCAAACCCAAAAATAAGACACATGCAAATCCTGCCCTTCTTGCGGTGCTCGCGTTGGCAAGTTGAGACCCTGGCTGTCACGTGTCTGGGTGGGTGCTGTGGCTTGTGCCTGACTGCTGGAAGAGTCCCCCACTCTCTGGCAGACCCAAAAATAAGACACGTGCAAATCCTGCCCATCTGCTGCCACCCGCTGATGCACACTGTTTGTGCCTGACAGCCCACCACCCACCCGCATGCCAGTGAACTCACTCTAAAGGATAGTATTCTTCTTGTCCTCAAAGTTATAAGGAACAATAACCAAAAATAAATTTTACAAACATGGCAGCAGTGGCATCTCCTCTGGCCTCTTCCTCCTCTGGCGAGGACCCAACCTCCACCACCTCACCAGATGGTCCAGGCTGGGCCTCCACTTCTTCCTCCTCCTCCTCCTCCACCTTGAATTTCCTCAGCTTCATTTTTCTTTTTTTTTTACCTTCCACCCTTCACCACACACACACACACACACACACACACACACACACACACACACAAGCTCAAAACCAATTTTTCACACTTTTCACACAAGACAGAGACACCACGAGAATAAACGCAATCAAAATACTGTTTCTGGTTTTCAGTTTTTGGCATGATCACGAGACCGATAACGATAATGAAAATAAAATCTTTGAAATCAGTGTCGATATCTGACATTGCACAGTCTTTGACAGACTATCTGAGTGCCCTGCCAAGGTCCCAGCCTGCCTTCCCTACTGCCATTCATGCCACGCTGCCTGTCTGCCCGTCCAGGTTGCAAAGCTCAAAGTCTGCCTCAATCTGCCTGCCTTCTGCTCATGCCACGCTGTCTGTCTGCCCACCCTGTGGGCAAAGCTCAAACCCTGTCCCAGCCTGACTGCCTCTCATGCCAAGGTGGCTGTCTGCTTTCCTTGGCAACCGTGGGTGATGTGTCCCAGTGGCTGGGTATTCGCGCTGCTGCTGTCTGCTGGTCCATGGGTGCTCTGCCCTGGGGCCACCAAATGTGCTCACACAATCCTGCTGCTGCTGCTGTCTGCTGCTTTATTGAAGCTCTTCCCTTGCAAATCCTACCATCCTGGTTCAATGGGTGCGGCACACAGGCAAATCCTGCTGTTTCTGTCTGCTGTGCCATGGGTACTGTGCCCTGGCAATCCAATGTCTACCACTGCTGCCAATGTCACCTCTGCTGTGCTACAGGTTCTGAGACCTGTCAATCCAATGTCTGCAACTGGGTGTCCACATGATTCACCAGCATGCAAGGTTTGACCAATTGGAAGTACAATTTCTTAAGTTCTGTTGAGTACGAGCCAAGTCTGCAACTCTCGGCCGAGTGGGGGTGATGCCAGCCACCATGCCCTGGCTGGGTCTCTGCCGCTGCTCCACCCATGCCAGCCAGCCTGTAAGCTCCTCTTGGCTATTTCCTCACCTGCCTCAGTGATGATGCTGGATACCTCCTCTAAGTCCAAATAGCTTTCTGTGTCCAACAGGAGCAGAGCCGGCTGTCCCTGGGCCATGCTGTAAGCGAATAAGGACCCTCCACATGGGAGCTATCATTCCACTGTATCAAGAAGCAGCCACTCCAGTCCCAGGACCCACCATCAGGATTCTGGGGTCTGCATTCCATGCAGGGAGGACTGTCCATCCATGTCATCCAGAAGCTGCCACTCCAGACCCAGGACCCACCATCAGGGTTCTGGGGCCTTCGTTCCAGGTAGGGAGCACTGTCATTCTACTTCATCCAGAAGCTGCCACTCTAGTCCCAGGACCCACCATCAGGGTTCTGGGGCCTACATTACAGGCATGGGGGGCTGTCCATNAGGGTTCTGGGGCCTACATTACAGGCATGGGGGGCTGTCCATCCATGTCATCTAGAAGCTGCCACTCTAGTCCCAGGACCCATCATCAGGGTTCTGGGGCCATTATTCCGCTCACAGGGAGCTGTCATTCTACAGCATCAAGAAACATCCAGCCACTCCAGTCCCAGGTCCCACCCTCAGGGTTCGGGGGCCTACGTTCCAGGAAGGGAAGAGGCTTGGCAAGGGCTTGGTGGCTGGCATGACACCCATAAGGGACTGGGCACTGCAGGCTGGTATTATACTTGCCAGATCTCAACCAACTCTTCTGCAAATTGGTCAAGTAGCCTTGCCCGGTGGTGATTCGCGTGTCCAGCCAGCCAGCCAGTCAGCCACCACCTGCCGTGATGGTGACTAGAAATGGAGAACCCAGCCACCATAGATCGAGCAGAACTGGAGGCCTGCTGCTGCTGCTGCTGCTGATGCTGCTGCTGCTGCTGGGTCTCTGATGGCCTGACATGCCACCACGGGTACCCCCTGGGGCCAAGCGCCTAACCTGCCTGCCCGGGTAACACGGGGTGCCAAGTCTTCCTGGTCTCTGCTGCTGCTGGGTCTCTGACATCTTGCCATGCCTGGATGGACATCTCGGGGGTCCCTGGAGCACCCCAAACCTCACAGCGGATCCAAACTTCACCAAACTTTCGACCAAACCGAACTCAACCGAACCAAACGACCGAACCTGAACTCGGTTTTCGAATTGAGTGACCGAACCCAAACTTGGTTTTTGAACCAAACGACCAAACGGCCAAACATCCAAACCCCGTTCTGTTCGCACATCCCTAGTAGCTAACAGCTCACTTATTTACGTACATGACCCCAATGATACTACATTGGAACATGACAGGGAGTGTGTTCCAGATGAATTTATCTCAGATGATAAGGTACCAGTCTTACACACACAAACAAGACTATTACCTAGAACAAGTTACTTTTCCTCTGTGTTTCTTTCTCTTCTCACTCTGCTACTTAGCTAGTCTTGAAATCACTTACACCAAAGTAATCCCAGTGACTTCAAAAGTTCAAATGCCTTCATTGCAACTATTCAAGCTACTCACACACTTAAGTATCTTGCTGAAATTAAAGTTTTTCTGGGCTATGTTGATTGACCAAATTTCAGAAAGGACACATGGTATAGGGCGTTTTCAGAAAAGATGATTGTCCATGCTGGAGTCTGTGCTCAGTCCGTGCACACACACACACCCCTATTTATTGTAGCACATAGAGCTAACAAATAGGCATCCCCCTGCCTGCATTTCATGTGTTGTCAGTAACTGCCACAGGTGGCACCACTCAGCGATTTCCCTCTCCCTAGCCCTGGCTCTCCCAGGGTCTGACAAGTACCTGCAGGTGAGCTCTCCAGCTCCCAGCCTGGCTCCTCTTCATCCCTGGATTGCAGATCATCCTTGCAGCTTCTCAGGTTCTCCCCCATTGCAGGCATCCAGCTAGGGTCTTCTGCCCTGTAGCCATGCTCAATCCCTGGTCCTCAGGCAAGTCTCCTGGATCTGTCTCCAGCACGTCTAGCTGCCCAGCCACTTCCCTCTAGCTCATTGCAGCTCCTTGTTAATATCATGTCAGTTTCATATCGGGCTGCAGTTCTCCTCTCGCAGCCCTGCTCCACTCTGCAGACTCTCCTCTGGCTCACAGGAGGTCACAGCCAGGGAAGGATACTTCCCTGGCTGTGACTCCCCCCCTCGCCCCCCCTCCACACTCCTTTCCATCAGAAGGAGCAGCACTCCTATACTCAGGTAGCTTCTTCTGGCACCTCTGCTCTCTCTTCTGGCTTGACGTTACTGCTGGAAGAGAGAGCAGGCATGCAAGAAACAGCCACTCGAGCACAAGAGTTCTGCTGCTTCTGTGGAAATGGGGGGGGGGGGCTATCACAGTCAGGGAAGGCTGTGACCCACCTCCTTTCCATTAGAAGCAGCACTCAATCAGCTGTGAAGCCGCTGCAAGAGGAGAAAGTGGGGGTGCAGGAAGGACTTTCTCCTCTTGCAGCTCTCTTCACTTGTGGCTGCTTTGCAGCCAATTGCTCTCTAGCAACCACACTGGGCGTGACTCTGGCCGTTTTTAAATGGGATCACAGTCAGGGAAGGCAGTGCTCAATCAGCTGTGAAGCCACTGCAAGAGGAGAGAGCGGAGGTGAAGAAAGGACTGCCTCCTCTTTCAGCTCTCTTCTCCTGTGGCTGCTTTGCAGCTGATTGCTCTCTAGCAGCCACACTAGGTGCGACTCTGGACATTTTTAAACAGAATGCACCCACCCTCCCCCACCCATCTGAGCGCCCATCTGAAGATGGCATGGGTGGGCGCACACTCCCCTGACCCATGCACCACCTACTCATGCCCATGCACAGAGCACTGGGGAAAAAATCCAGGATCCTCCATGCGGGTGCATGAGCAGGCAGTGCATGGGTAGTGGAGCACACCCAACACACAACTGTCCTGGCCCATCTGAGTTCCCCCTCCCTCCTGAAACTCACTGGAAGTATGTGTGCACTCCACTAAGCACACACGGACCCGCCCCTGGCCATTCCTGTTTAAAAATGACCTCTGTGGTGCTGGTGGACCTAGATGCAGGTGAGGCTGCAGGTGAACCCAAGAGATGGGAGGTGGATGTGTGGGCACATATTAGCACATGCTAGCATACACTGACCCACATGGTGGGCCTGCAATGTTCTTGGATGATGCCGTGAGTGAGGAGGGCATGTGAGTGAGTGCGGCAGCAGGTGTGTGTGTGTGTGGTGTGGCATCAGGGGGCAGGCTAACATCTGGTAAACACAGACTGAAGCTCAACCCCGATAAGACAGAGATGATGGTGGTGGGGAGGGGGAGGGAAGTGTCGTCCCCCTGATTGGGGGGGTTCACCCTCCGATAGCTCAGCAGGTTCGGAGTCTGGGGGTGGTGTTGGATTCAGATCTTCACCTGGATCGACAGGTGGAGGTGGTGGCGAAGGCCGCCTTCCACCAGTTGTATCTCGTGTGGAGGCTACATCCATACGTCTCCAGGCTGGACCTGGCCTCCCTCATCCATGCCTTCATCACCTTGAGGCTAGACTACTGTAATGCACTCTACGTGGGACTGCCCTTGTTCCTGGTTCAGAGGCTGCAGCTAGTGCAGAATCAGTGGCCTGGCTTCTGATGGGTTCAGGTCATCGGGAGCATATAACACCTGTGCTCCAGACTCTGCACTGACTGCCAATAGCGTGCTGAGCCAGGTTCAAAGTATTGGTATTGATCTATAAGGCCCTTCACGGTTTGGGCCCCTTGTACCTCAGGGACCGCCTTGTGCTCCGTGCCCCAGAATGACTCCTCAGTCTACCAGGGGTGCCTTCTTGGAGGTCTCCTATGTTAAGCGGCGGGCCACAATGGAGAGGGCATTCTCAGTGGCTGGGCCACGTCTTTGGAATTCCCTCCTGGAGGACGCTCGCCTGGCCCCAAGCCTTTTGATATTCTGGCAGGCTTGTAAAATCTGGCTGTTCTCCAAGGTCTTTGGGGAGGAGGGGGGAGGGGGATTAGGGTTTTAGCTCTTCCCTACCTTTTTTTTTTTTTTTTTNTTTAAAATATTTTTATAAATGTTTTTATTAAATTGTACATCGCCCTGGGATGCCATAGACATGGGGGGGGGGGGGGGAGGCAACTCATAAATGTATAAAATAAATAAATATATAAATAATAGACAGGCAGGTGAACACCTACCTGGTGAGTGCTAATGCAGGATATCATCTTGTTTGTTTTCACTCATAGTTTCTGTTCCATGAATGGCTGAGTGTTCGGGCATTTCTAAGATCAGTACTTGCACATGCAAATTTACAATTCAGTTTCTGTAAATACAATTTTTAAGACCATTCATGTCAGTGAAATTCTGTCCTATGAAAGCAATGCAAAAGAGACATGAGGCATATACACTTAAAAAACTGAGGAAATACTAGCAAGGACAGATCCAGAATAGGAAAGACTGTGCGACAGTAGAGGGCCCTGTGTGTTGCCAGGGGGTTTTATGGGACCGAGAAAAAACCTGACATGACAACACAAGTCTGAGAAGTGCTGGCATAGACTATGGAGCCTCAAACGTGAAGATCCCTGGCCGATGGAGCACCCATGGCAATTCAGGAAGGGGTTCCCACCACATGGAGCCCTGGAGTAAACTAGAAATAACAGTATATGCTTAACATAGAGGTCCACAGGAAGCCTCTGTCCCCAAAGGACAGTTATGTTTAATTTAAGTGAACATCAAAAATGAATTACAAAACACTTGCTTTTTTTTAAACCCAGCGAGTCAATGTGTGTCTTTCAAACAATTTTATGTTCGGAAAGGGCTCAGATCATTATTTTGCATGGGGTCCCAACTGCCTTGGATCTGGCAATGAATATTGGGCAGAAAATGTTTTGTGGTATTTGCTTAAGCTGTGCAAGGAAGGAAGGAAGGAAGGGGAAGATTCCAGAGTGAGGATAAGAAGGCAACTGATCTCAAATTCTGGAGAGTGGTGGTGAGTGGGGGCAGACAGATAAGGCCAAGCCTGAACATAGCAAGTAGCTGAGAGTGTGTGGGTGAATGCAAATGCTGAAAAAGAGACAAGGGCATGGGGAGTTTTAAAAGCCAGGAGGCTGTTTTTGAAACGGATTCAGAACTAGACGGGGACCAGTGAAGGTGAACTCCAACTGACTCTAGAATACATAGCTTTGCTAAGTACTGTGTGTTATGTTCAGAAAAATCTCAGTTTTAATTGCATTTGCACCTGCTATATTTAGCTGAAGAACTTTTTAACTGCTGGAGTTTGAGTGTGAGCTATCACCCGAGAGTGCCTAGTGGGAACGGCTTAATTAACATTCCTATCCAGGCCTGCCCCAAGATGCAGTTTAAACTCATTAACAAAAGAAAGGAGCAGTTAATGGACATGGATGCATGACTCTGGGGAGACTCAGTACTTTCAGACAATGGAGTCCACAGATAGCATAAGCCAACATCAAAAATAAAATCAGTTCTTTAGTACAGTGTTAAAAACTGGACACCACAATGAGAATATAACCATCCTTTAAAAAGGCAGACATAAAAAGACTACCTGCAAGTGAAAGGTGTGGGCAGCACAAAGGGATTCATTCAGAAATCTCTCTTATTGCTCTTTCCTCTGACAGGGATCAGAGAGAGCTGAAAACTTTCTGCCATTTTCAAAACCCAATTAATCAGTCAGTATTTTGCCCAGTACACTAATATTCTCCAGGCCACAAGAACAACCTAGTTGTGATGGGATGGTGTTGGGCTGTAGAGTATGTCTGCTTTCACACCTTACAAAATGGGCTATTATAATAACAGGAGATAATACCGGGTATTATAATTCCAGAATTTTTTGAAATGTATGAATGCACTATTCCACTTTTATGCTGCAAGAGCTCAGGTCATTGTAAAAGCCACATTTGGTAGCTTTTACTAAAATTGTGGAATTATAATACCCAGTATTATCTCAAGTTATTATAATAACCCATTTTGTAAGGTGTGAAAGCAGCCTATGCGACATGTTATGTGGAGCCAGACTCCATGCCTGGGGACATAAGTGACTTGGGGGGAACACGAGGGGCATGTGCCCCCCCAGTTTTTCAGAAGTTCTATAGAACACTATAGAACCCCTGCCCAGCCCCCACTCCTGTGCCTCCCACCACCACAATCGACAGTTACTAGTCACCTAAGATTGGGGGAAATCGTCTGCATGGGACAGAACTAGAATGAAAAAGGGATGATATGCAGGCCAAGATGTTTATTTGATTTTTGAAATCAACTCTTTCTGTTGCACCCCTTCTCCCTTAGAGCACAGCCACTCAAGCAAGCTCTATGTAGCCTTTTCTTTAAAGAACTCATTCCTCTACACAGTTCTTAGGTCAGTTTGTGAATAAGCTATATATTTTGCAATACCACACAATACATCTCCCAACATAATAACAAATCACATTATCAATTATAATTAACCCATATGCTCCATTAGCCACATCACCTTTTGCCACTGTGATTCCATTCCACACTTTACCTCACGGTCCTTGGTCCCAGGCTTCCCATGAGCCACACAAAGTGGAGCCAGTTCCTGTTCTAGCTTGGGAGTCATACATGTCAGGGTGAGCTAGAATCTCTCCACTGCACCTGCTCCAGGAAACTCCTTGCCCAGATGGTTTGGTTCTCTGTGACCAAATTATATAGGAGGTCACTGGGTGAGGTCATTCGGAGGCTTGGGGTGAAGTGCCATCAGTATGCTCATGACAATCAGCTCTACCTCTCCTTTTCATCTGATCTAGGGCCTGCAGTCTAAGTGCTTACCTGATGCCTGGCTGTTGTCAGGAACTAGATGAGGATGAGCTGATTCACTGAGGGTGAATCCAGAGAAGACTGAGGTGATGATGGTTGGCAGGCTTTGTGACCTGGAGGGCATTGGGACTCCTGTTATTGATAGAGTCTGGTCCCCTCTGGTTAATAGGATTGCAGTCTTGGAGTGCTTCTGGACCCTTTAAACCTGCAGTATTGGGTGGGTTTTGTGGCGGTTTTAGGTTTTTTTGTATCAGGTTTAATTGTTTTTATGGACTGTAAGCTGCCCTGAGCCTCAGGGAAGCGTGTCATATAAATTTAAATAAATAAATTAGGAGCAACCCAGTTGGGGCTGCTAAGGCTAATTGGGTCAGATGATTGGTATGGGGCTGGTCAAGTGGCCAGGAGCTCAGAGTGCTTTAAGTCAGGACTGGAAGAAGCCTAGTGGAGAGGCTACCTGAGAGAAGCTAGAAGGAACAGCTTCCAGGCTAGGGTTGGTGGGTCTGGGAGGTAATCCCTGGAGTAATGTATGGCCTTTATATTAAGTTCTGTGTTGTGTTGGGATTTAAAGTTTGTGATTGTGAACTCCACTGCCAGGAGGGAACCCTGGGTGGAGCCCCGTGGAAACAGGGCCTCCACAGATAAGTATATACAAACTACATGAGAACTGTGAAAACTCTGTGTGTGTGTGTTTTGATGCTGTTTCAGGGAAAACTGAGGCTCAGTCACCTGTAGAGGGAGCGAGCTGGAGCAAACTTGCCACATACTTGCTGAGAAAGAGAGAAACTGAGCTCCAGCTCTCCCTCCAGCATCTGTCAGACACTGACTGGACCTCCAGCACAGTCTTCTGTGCTTTCTATCCCCAGGAGGGGTGTGGCCTGATGAGGCAGCTTACTCCCTTAAAAGTAAAGTCATTCCCAGTCTTCACTAGGACTTATCCAGGCCCTAGTTCTGCAGTCAGTTATAGCCAACAGTCACACTAGTCACCCTGTATTTAAGTCTCTCACTGTATTTCTATTTACTGCCCCAAAGAATTCCAGTTAAAACTTTCATTTTACACTGACCGCTTGCAGACAAGCACGGTGGGCAGGGGAACTTCCAGGAGCAGAGATGCCAGGATGCTCCACTCTTGTGCAGGGGGTGGGGGTTAGCCTGTTTCTAGCATGGCCATCATGCTAGAAATGTGCTAACACACACACACCGCACACGAGCAGAGCGTCCTGGGATCACTCCTTCCGGGATCTCTACTCCTGGAAGTTCCTCCGCCCACCACGCTCATCTGCAAGCGGCCTAAGTTATCTGATTTATCTGGATCAGTCCCTTCTCGGTGTCATCAGAAATGAAAAACTAAAGCAAGGTAGTGCAAATTTTCTCCACACACTTGTGGAAAGACTCATAAATTCAAAGGAAGTTGTGGTCTTTCTCCAAATCAGTGCCACAGAATAACCAACGTGACCTTCAGACTGGTTAAATGACAGCTAGGGTATAAAGAACAGAATCATACCTCCCAACATTTCAAGCAGACAAAGAGGGACAAACCCCACCCCTCAAAAATAAGTCCCAGTTCTCATACACTCTCTCTCTCTCTCTCTCTTTCTCTCTCTCTCTCTCTTTCTCTCTCTCATACACACACACACACACACAGCTCCCAATATTCCAAGTGCATAAAGAAGGAGGGAAGCTCTCCAGTCTATCACTGCTTAGTTTCTTGTCATTCTGTCATTTCCTCATGTCCTCTCAAGTTCTTTTCCTAGTATATGAGGCTTGAATACCAGTCTCTTTGTCTCTCTCTCTCTCTCTCTCCACAAAAAGGGACTTTGACACCTAAAAGAGGGGCAGCTGAATTTGTCACCCAAAGAGGGATTATCCCTCTTAAATAGGGACTTTGGGGAGATATGCAGAAATCACAAGACTGAAAGATTAAAATGAAAAGACAGAAACATTTAAGAACATAAGTGCCATACTGGGTCAGACCCGTGGTCCATTGAGCCCAGCATCCTGTCTCTGACAGTGGTCACTCTTGGTTGATTTGGAAAAGTACTCAACAGGTCATAATGGAGTGATCCATTCCCTGCTGTTCACTCCTAACTCCTGACAATCAGAGGTAAGTCCCCCCAACCTAAGTAGGAAGGTTATCAGTTATCAGTTTGACAGGTCACGTGGGGTCCTACGTCAGCAGAATCCCGCTCTCCTGGGGGCCAGAAGTCCCGCCTTGGGACAGAAGTGACGTGGGCAAGTGGAGGTGATGCAGAAGGAGGGGTAATGCTTCTGGGTCAGGGAGGCAGGAACCGAAGGTTCACATACCCCTGAACCCAGAAGGTCCTTACGCTTGACTTTGGGGGCTCTGCTTGTGGGTCAGGGTGCTTGGGGGCTCTGCTTGGGGGTCCCTGAACCAACAAGGTCCTTTGAAGAGGGCCATGTAATGCCTCTATGAACTCAGGAGAGTGAGAGCGACCAGTAGGTATGGATTTTGTGAGGATCGGAGCAACTTTATGGTGCAGGGTAGGGTGAATTGCAGCTATTGGGTCATGTAACCCCTCTACGAGCTCAGCTGAGTGAGCTTAAGCATTTAGCATAGGTTTCATCATCCCAACTCACTCCGTCTTGGAGTGTCCAATGGGGTGGGGTTTCCGGGGTAGGATGAGTTGCAGAAAGCAGGTCATATGCGGGTTTGAATGATTCAGGAGTGTGAGCTGAACCAATCGGTGAAGGTTTTGTCATTCTAACCCACCTTGTTGCAGAGATCTGACCTGGGCTGTGAAAAGGGGTGTGCACAGTTGGAATTGGTTGAAGGGGATCTCAAAATGCTCACTACGCTACCCGTGACCAATCGGAAAGATTTGTGGCTCTGTAGTCCTGCCTCCTAGGGGTATGAAAAGGGAGCACCATTTTCTGATACAGAGAGCAGGGACCCGATCGCTACCACTTACACAGAAAAACTGAAATGGCTTACCAATGGGAAGCTACTCCCATTGATCTTGTTAAAAGACTCTATACAGGAAAGAAAACAGCAGAAAAAGTTGCAGAAAGTGGATCATGTGCGGGTTCAAATGACTCAGGAGTGTGAACTGAAGCAATCAGTGAAGGGCTTGTCATTCTAACCCACCTCATTGCAGAGATCTGACCTGTGTGTGTATGTGTGTGTGTGTGTAGTCAGAATTTATTTTATTTATTTATTCAAAATATTTCTAAGTCACCCCCCCATGCCTACGGCATCTCGGGGTGATGTACAATTCCATAAAAACATAATAAAGACATTTTAAAACACAATAATTTAAAGTTAAACAGGATTGGGGAACAAAATTTAAAAATAAAACAAAACAAAGGTAGGGGAGAGCCAACACCCCTACAAAGGTAGGGGAGAGGTGATAGTGGTGGGAAGGGTGAGGGGGGTGCTTGCTCCTCCGGTGGGGGGTGGTCTACCCTCCTGTAGCCCAGCAGGTTCAGAGTCTGGAGGTGGTGTTGGATTCGGACCTCCGTCTGGATCGGCAGGTGGAGGCGGTGGCTAAAGCTACCTTCCATCAGCTGTATCTAGTATGGAGGCTCCATCCATATATATCCAGGCCTGACCTGGCCACTTTCATCCATGTCTTCATCACCTCGAGGCTGGACTACTACAACGCGCTCTACATGGGGTTTCCTCTGTTTCTGGTCTGGAGGCTGTAGCTAGTGCAGAATGCGGCGGCCCGTCTCCTCACCGGGACGGGTCGGCGGGAGCACCTCTGCTCTGCACTCTGCACTGGTTGCCTATAGTGTACTGGGCTAGATTCAAGGTATTAGTTTTGATCTATAAATCCCGGCATGGTCTCGGCCCCTCATACCTCGGGGAACACCTCGCCCTCCGCGTCTCAGAGCGATCCCTGTGGTCTACTGGGGGCCCCTTCCTGGAGGTCCCCCATGTTAGGAGGGGGGCCACAATGGAATGGGCATTCTCGGTAGCTAGGCCATGACTCTGGAATTCCCTCCCAGAGGAAGCTTGCCTGGCCCCAGGTCTGCTGGCGTTCTGCCGAGCCTGCAAGTCCTGCTGTTTGCCCAGGCCTTCGGAGGGGAGGGTGGGGGGGATGGGAAAGATGTTTTTTTAAAATGTTTAAAATTAATAATTTATTATTGTTGTTGTTTTTAGTGTTGTAAGCCACCCCGGGATGCCATAGGCATGAGGGGGCGGCTAATAAATATAACAAATAAATAAATAAATAAATAAATAAACAAATAAATAAACTCTGAGAGAGCTGTAAGGGATGCTGACCAAAGGGGGTCTAAAACCACTCACCAAAGCACCCGTGACCAATCGGAAAGGTTTGTGGAGCTGTAGTCCCGTCCCCTAGGGGTATGAAAGAGGGGAGCGCCATTTTCTGATACAAGGAGCAGGGAGCCGATCGTTACCATTATATGGAAAAACTGAAATGGCTTTCCATGCTGATACAATGCCTGTGAGGCCTGTGGAGTTGACTAAGCCTCCAGAAGTAGTGAGATGGTTATATAGAAAATGCTATATTTCCGGTTTGGAGGATGATGGTGAGAGAGGACCTCTGGATAAGGTTCTTTTTAGTACCCCGCTTCATGATGAAGAAACCCTTATGGGAACGTCGACTTTCACTGAGACCCCGGACAGCCTAGAGCTGGTAGAAGAAGGCATACCCCCAGCTCAAAATTCTGAGGTAAGAAAGATTTTTAGATGGATTAAAAAGGGTTCTCTCTGTCTAGAGATGTAATGGCACAAAGCAACCCCATGTAAAAAAAAAGACTGATGGCTCGTTAGTGCCTTTAAATCTTGTTCTAGGAAATGTTTGAAGGCCCTACACCACACCCTGAAGAGGCCAAACCCCAATCAGAAGGTTCGGAGTGTTTCTGTCCTGAAAGGAAAGATGAAAACCAGAATCCTCATATTATTCTGCAAAAGCAGCTTGGGTTGAAAATCTGAAAATCTGATTATGTCACCCCTTTGAAACGGATGGCTCTGTATGGAGGGAGGAAAAATGCTATATCTCTCTATTACCTGGTGGCTCCCGAGGAAGAGGTGCGGTATTATGATTTTACCAGTTTGTATCCGTATGTGAATAAGATGAAAAAATACCCGGTTGGGCACCCAGAGATAATCTGTAAAAATTTTGGCTCTCTATCTGACTACTTTGGTCTTGCCAGAGTCGAAGTGTACCATCCTCGAGCTCTCTTCTTCCCTGTGTTACCTGTATGGGTAACTCGTGTTCCTGCTGTGTGGATTGTGCACAGAGACCATGCAGGAAACCCCTGTTCTCACACAGAGGAGGAGAGAGTGCTGGAGGGGACATGGGCCACCGTTGAGTTGAGTGTCGCTCAGGAAAAGGGTTATAGGGTGGGAAAAATCTTTGAAGTCTGGCACTTTGAAAACAAGTCTGATAAGCTGTTTGATGAGTACATAAACATGCATCTTCAGCATAAAGAGGAGGCCTCTGGCTATCCCAGCTGGTGCTCTAGTGAGGAGCAACAGGCTAGCTAAGTTGAGGAGTACTATACATCCCGAACATATTGAGGTGAACCCCGCAAAACGTAGTATTGCTAAGCTCTACCTTAATTCTTTCTGGGGAAAGTTTGCGCAAAGGTCCAATCTTGGTAACATAGCTGTTGTTAGATATCCTGAAGAACTTTTTCAGCTTGTGTTTTCCCCCCATTATGTTATTCCTCCTGTGAGTTCTTAGGGGAGGATGCGGCCTGTGTGTGCTGGAAAGAGTCTAAGGAGCATTGTGCAATTTCACGCACCACCAATATTTTTATAGCATCTTTCACAACCACCTATGCATGCCTGGAGTTGTACAAATTGCTAGAAGGCTTTCAGGAGCACTGTCTTTACCATGATACAGACTCTGTCATATACGTGAGCCGCAAGGGGGAGTGGGATCCTCCTCTCGGTGACTATTTAGGAGAACTGATGAGCGAACTTCCCCCAAATCAGCACATTGTAGAATATGCTTCAGAAGGTCCAAAAATTTTTGGTTACAAGCTGAGTAATGGAAAAGTGTGCATGAAGGTGAAGGGGATTACACTGAACAGTGCCAATTGTGAAATAGTCAATTTTGAGAATTTGAAAGATCTGGTTTGGGACTATAATCCAGGACAGGAAGAAACTAAAAAGATAACGATTCAACAACCCTGCATAGTAAGAGACAAAAAGTGTTTTCAAATAGAGACAAGGACTCTTAGGAAAACACAGAGAGTGGCGTACGATAAGAGGGTGCTTAGAGAAGACTACCGTAGTCTGACTTACAGTTATTAACCATGGACACTAGGTGGCAGCACACTTTCTCTGCTCTGATCGCAGGTCTGAGCAGGTCTGGTAAAACATACTTTATAAAAAATCTGTTAGACCATGGGAGGCACATGCTTTCCACCATGCCTGACAATGTAGTATGGTGTTACACCTGCTAGTAGCCATTGTATAAAGAGATACTTTGTAAATACCCCTTTGTTAAGTTTGTAGAGGGTCTGCCCGACACTCTGACTGATGTTGTTTTGTTCCCTGTTAATAAAACGCGCTGGGTCATAGTAGATGATTTAATGCAGGCTGCCTCAGAGAGTGATGAGATAGAAAAAGCATTCACCAAGTATATGCATCATTTTAATATAAACCTTTTGTTTATAGTTCAGAACCTCTTCTGCAAGGGTAAAAAGAGCAGAAACATTCACTTGAACGCAAAGTATTTGTTGATTTTTAAGACTCATAGGTAGCCATTCTACCCCGGCAAATGTACCCTGGAAAATACCAGTTTTCCCTGGAATCTTATGCAGATACGACCCATAAACCCTACAGTTATTTGGTGGTGAATTTAATCACCACCACCCCGAGGAGTACAGATTAAGAACTGGGATCTTCCCTCATGATTGGCCAATGGTTTATATTATGAAAAAAAGGAATAAAAGACGTTGATTTTTCCTCACCACTCCCCCATTTATATATATATATATATATATTAGCTTTTATCATTTACTTATAATATACTTATAATGACCATAATGAAAATTTCACGTACAATAGATCAGAAATACGTTTATGGTCAGATATTCCATTTCATGTATTAATAACTTTATATAAACCCAACATAGAAACAAAACTCCCCACACAAAAAAGTCACTTTTTCCCTTGTCGCAACTTGTCCCCATTATATTGAGTTAGGGAAGCAGTTGTTGATCCACTTCCCCCTTTTTCTTCTCATCCAAGGCGGTTATCACTGGTAACCAGTTACCTCAAAATTATGCCTTTTGTCTTGAAGCTCTGCATGGAGCATTTCCATCGTATATAAGAACCATATCTTTTGGTACAGTTCTTCCATAGAGAACTCCTCAGATCCTTTCCAGTATTTGGCAATCATCGTTATTGCAGCCAAGCAAATAACCTTATGAGAATTCTGATACTGGAGCATATTTTTTGTTTTGGGGTGTAGTCTACTTCTGTAGAGTATGTCTGCTTTCACACCTTACAAAATGGGCTATTATAATAACAGGAGATAATACCGGGTATTATAATTCCAGATTTTTTTGTAATGTATGAATGCACTATTCCCCTTTTATGCTACAAGATCTCAGGTCATTGTAAAAGCCACATTTGGTAGCTCTTACTAAAATTGTGGAATTATTGTCCAGGCGCCCTTAAGTCAGTGGAAGGCTATTCCTTATGCTGCTTCTGATGATCTGTTGATTGCAATCTCTGAAATTGCTCTTAATGTTTTAAAGGGAAACCTCCCCCTCAACCCCTGACAGATAGGGGTGTTGAAGAGAGAGCGAAAGGCTATAAAAAGCCTATCTAATAAAAATACCTCTCTTAAAAGAAAGAGGCAGCTGCTGAAACAAAGAGGAGGGTTTCTCACTCCATTACTGAGCATAGCCATTCCTCTCCTTACTGGACTACTAACAAGACAATAATGGAATACAGCAAGAAAATGTATCTCATGCCTGAGTGACAGCTAGAGCAGCTGAGAGTTAGCCCTCCTCCAGATGAGGTGCCCATTACACTTGCTGTAACCTGCACATTGTATGCAGAAATTAAACTCATTCTGCAATGATCTGACTTGGGGGAGTGTGAGAAAACTAATCAGTATGGTTCTGTACTTTAAAAATATTTAACTTTGGTGAAGCAGGGGGATGCAGAGAAGGGGAAGCTCACATTGAAGATGCCCCCTTCGGATGATTCACCCCTTCTCCCTCACTCTGAACACTTTGCAGGGTCAGACCCAATAATTCAGGATGTGTTGAGGGGGATAAGTAAGCAGAATCAAATCAATGCTGAACTTCTGCTGGATAAACTAAGGCACTCTACTCCTCAATCTGCCTGGGATGTATGGGGTACTTTTTTGTACAAATGCACACCAATAAGAGGCTCTAGCATGCTGGACCTGGTGCGTGCAGCTACTCAACACTACACCCTCAAAAAAAACCCAGCAGGCTGGAATGTTTTCGTAAAAGCTTTTACTGAAGCAAACATTCCCTCCTCTCTGAAAATAAATGCCTCTACCCGGGAACCTCTTAACAATGTCAAATCATCCACCGTGGCCCCTCTCAAACCCAGTCAACCAACGTCTCCCCTTACCTCTTCTAAAACTAGACTGACTGGTATGTTCAAATGGATCAGGATGTAAAATAATGTCTTGTGATTTTTGAAATTATGTGTAATTTTAAATAAATGTTTAACTTTTCTTTTAAAGAACAACTTTTGTCTTGTGTATTACTTTTAAGTCCTTCAGAAAAACAAAAAACACCAGTTGTGGTTACTTTTAAACCCACAAGGGGGAGCTTTATTGAAAAACAAGGCTATGAAATTCACTACAGGTCTGGACTTGTCATAACATGCCCACCATAATCCTGGGCCTGTCCAAACTGTACTTTTTATTTTTTACAAAACGAGTCACCATTTGATCATTTTCTGCTAAATTATCAGAATACATTTCTAAAATTTGTTCAAGAGATAAACCCTTGCACTGGTGATAGAGAAAAAAGACACAATGAAAACCACAGGCCACAGAGTTCAGGTCTTGTAATTGGCTGCATTGAAATATATTCCTACAACAATTCTTGTTCAAAAAAAATAAATTTCTTCTAGGGAACAGGGGGCTGTCAGGGGGCTGTCCGTAAGTGTAAAAAAACTCACCCTGGTTGTGTTCTGTCAGGTAGATGGCCAGCCAATGTTCTCTAGGCTGGGTATGGATGTGTGTGTTGACCACCAGCCCTACAGGCCTTTGCGCTAATCTCCCTTTATGGAGCCAGTTGCTTGGGAACACATCCAAGAAAGTCTTTCTTGTGTAAGGGTCTGATTATAAAACACGTAATAATGGTATGGTGTCCAAGTTACATATAGTCAAACAGCACATTTCTCCTCAGATTTATCTTTATCACATTGTCAAAAACAGCATAAACGATCATGTTGATGGTGATGGGTAAGGCTACAGCAAAGCATATTTCCGCCCTCAGGTTTCCATTTTTAATTAGTGAGTAATGATCGCCACCTTCCTGATCGGGACACAGATCAAAGGCAAACAGCATGTACCCCTGTGCAAACTCCTCATGGTTGATGAGGAGGACATGGTCTTTCATGTGTTTGCCAGTGGTTTGTACCAGATTCATGTATTCCCTCATGCAGTTTCCAGCTGCAAACTCCAGTTGCAATGGCTTGGCCGAAATCTGCTCTCCATCCACATAGAGAACCACAAAATTGATATCATAGTGTTTGAATTGAAAGGGGTTCTTTGCATAATTTCTGCTGTGTGCATCATTATCCACCAATCCCAGAACCAGCAGCTTGGGGAGTTGGCCCAGAAACAGGCTCTCCTGATTACTGATTGCGCTGCCTGCAGGGATGCTGAACATTTTCATGCCCACCTGATCCACAGGGTATTTAGCACTGGAGCTAAGTAGGGTCTCGGCATGTCCAAGGTTAACTCCTGGTCCCACTCGTACTTTTTTTCACAAAAAGCAAGGCATTTAGAAGCTGCAACTTGTACCACCTGACAGGCTCATTTCTCATGAGGCAGAAAGAATCCTTGCTCTGAGTCATTTTTATTTTCACATCCACACCATTCAATAATAGTTTTTCATGAAAAAACAGGTCGCTGTGGAGGGGGCCCAGTAGCTCAACTTTTCAGCTCTCTCTGGTAAGGTGCGACCTCTTCTTAAAACCCTCATTACCCACCTCCAAATCTGTTGCTTCGTGTTTTCCCTCAGTGTCTTTGTAAAACAGGCCTGCAGAAAATTGTGTAGAGAGGGCATCTCCGCCGTAATGGAGAAGATTCTATGAATGCTCTGTAAAGGTAGCAGTTGTTGCTCTGGCTAATGAGGTGATCCCCAGTGTAACATCCAACTGGCTGAACAAGGAGGCCACAAGATAGTTCACCAAGTCCACTCCTGTGTCTTCATCGAGATTTTCCTTGACAATCAATAACTATTGATGGAGTCACCATCCTGCCTGTCCCCCAAGCCCATAGCCTAGGCTTCATCTTTGACTCAGCCCTTTCTTTTAAACCCTACATTGACTCTGTTGCTAAATCCTGTCGCTTCTCCCTCCATAACATTGCTAAGATTCGCCCTTTTCTCTCTGTCTCGTCTGCCAAAACTCTTGTTCATGCTCTGGTCATCTCTCGCCTCGATTACTGTAACCTCCTTCTCACTGGCCTTCCCCGGTCTCACCTTTCTCCCCTCATCTCTGTCCAAAACTCTGCTGCCAGGGTCATCTACCTCGCCAGTCGCTTCGACCATGTGCAGCCCCTCCTCTCTTCGCTTCACTGGCTTCCCCTTCCTGAACGAATCCTGCACAAGCTCCTAGTCTTCACCTATAAAGCTCTTCACAACCTTGCTCCCCCCTACCTCTCTGCACTTATCGCCCTCCATACTCCAGCCCGTGCACTTCGCTCCTCCTCTGTCCCTTCTCTCACCCTTCCACGCCTTCCCTGCTCCCCTAAGCGCCTTCGTCCCTTCTCACTTGCTGCCCCCCATGCCTGGAACTCCCTCCCTGTCCACATCCGCCTTGCCCCCTCCCTTCATACCTTCAAATCTCTCCTTAAAACTCACCTCTTTCGCTCTGCTCTGTCTGACTCTTTATCCTGCTGAGCCACTATTCCTATACCTACGATCGGTTTACCCTTATCCTTGCAACATGGACCTGCCTGCTGTCATTCTCATCGTAACCAAGCCAAGTACGTGCACTTGAGACCTCGCATCTTCATGAATGTTAGACCCCTTGTCTCTCCCTCTGTTCCCCTTCCTAAGTCTCTCCCCCAGCTCCTGTCTCTCAGATTGTAAGCCCTAGGGGCAGGGACCATGTCTATTTTATTACTTTGTAAAGTGCCAGGTACACTGCTGGTGCTATATAAATGTTTGTTAATAATAAATAATAATAATAATTAATAATCTTACAGGTGAGGTAGAGTAACGTGTTGTTCAAATCCAAATAGACTATTCCATTTCCAGCTATGAAAAAATCAAGAGGGACTGTCTCTCCCACAGTTGAGAGAGGTGGGACCTCAATGTACATACTCTTCTCGATGCTGGTTTGCATGGGGGCTACTTGAAACAGGTCTAGTTCAGATTTGGTGCGTTCCTCGAATCCACAGTGAATAAAAGCCATGTTGATTAAAATATATCTCCCTTTCTTACAGCTGAATGCCTCCTCTTTCATGCAGCCTTCCTCCGCTTCTGGCGTGGACCCCTCTGCACAACCCTCCTTTTATGGGCTCGAGGTGGCCCCACCCATCACATTTGTGATCTCTTTCTCTTAACTTCTCTTCTTTTCTGTATGTACATTAGGGATTGGTGAATGCGGTTCGGAAGTTCAGAGTTTGGCTCAAACTCGAATAGTTCGGTCAACTGAACTGAACGTGCGAACTGAACTCAAATTCGAACATTCAGTTCAGGTGTTCGGTGAGTTCGGAATTGAATTTCCATTGGTTTCAATGGAAAACACATTATCAACTATAACATTTTTGTTTTTGATACTATGTGTTCCAATAGAAAGCATTATGTGTACCAAATTTCAAAACTATCGAATAAAGGAATTCGATTTTAGATGCAGTTGAAATATTGTATTTTGCAATATTCTACATATACATTCTTAGCTGTAAATTCTTTGTCTCACTTCTAATGTAGGTGAAACTTGTCCAGTTTATACCCCTTCCAATATTTACTATCTTTGCCAAATTTTAGAAGGATTAGAAAAAGGGTCTTGGTGGTACAAGCAATTAACATATAAATGTATGTCTTATGGTAACATCTTTGTAGTCCAACCAGTGTACATGAAATTTGGCCAGGCTATATTACACTTTCATAACCATCTGTGCCAAATATCAGAAAGATTTTATAAAGGGTCCCAATTTTATATGCCTGTACAACATATGTAGAGACGGGGCCTATGCCTGGGATTCTCTCATGTCACTGTGGTATAAGATTGGTTTGTGATGTGAATTGGCCAACAGAAATGTCAACCAAATATCCTCATTCTGTGCTAGGACCATCCCAACATATCTCCCCCACTTGTTTCTGGGAAGTCAGAAGCATCTGTTTAGGAAAGAGTCAATAGAGATTCTCTTATGTCCTCTGTCTCAGTGCTGCAAGATGTGATTGTGATGATAATGGGCCAGCCTGGATGTGTTTAAACTATGTTTCCTGACTGCTGGAATGCTATTTCAGAAGTCCCAGTTATGTTGCTTATGCCCGCCTCAGGGCTGCCCCCTATGCCCACCTCGAAGCCACTACCAATTGGTCCTGTAAAGCTACAAGCTTGCAGTAATGTGTTTGGCCATTAAATGTGTCTGTCAGTCTTTGGGGTTGCTCCACACCCTTCCTCCTACAGTCTCTCTCCCCCTACCATTCAGGGTGCCTGCCTCTGCCTGGCACTGAATATGCTGATATTCATCTGAATAATGATCTTCACAGAGACAATATCAATTGCTCATATAATTGGGGACCTTTATCAAAATCTCCTGTACATTTGCTGACATAGCAGGAAAGGTATTTAATACATTCTTGCCAAATATCTTGTAAACAGAATGTAATATCAAAATGTTACAGCTGGAAATGTATTTTCATGTTAATGTCTTATATCCTTGGGACCCTTTATCCACTCTTTCTAAAAATTGTCAAACATATTAAGCATATGGATGGACATAATATACACAGGTTTCATGAACAGTGAATGAAAGATAAATAAGTTGTAGCCTTGAATGTGTATGGAGCTTTTCTTAAAATCACAACATTCAATTGCTTCTGAAATTGGTTTCCTTTAAGTAATCATTTCAAATTTTTGAACAGGTAGTGTCCTCCATAGGGGGTATAATCTTCCCAAATTCCATCAAAATTGAATAAAAAACAAAAATGTTATAGTGGGAAATATGTTTTTTGGTTTTTTCCCTTTATTTCAAAAAACAAATGTTATTTTCAATTCCTGATTGCACCAAACTAAAGATTGAACTGAGTCTGATCAAAGTAAATACTGAATCCAAACTCAAAGTTCGACCCAAACCACCGAATGGCCAAACTTCCGAACATGGTTCTGTTCACACATTCCTAATGTACATAAGTCCAGAGCCCTCCTGCTTATCAGAGGGGCTGATTTTCTCCATGACAGATCGAGTAATGTGCCCCAACACATCCTTGGCTATATTTTGGGTGGCTGTTTTGGCATGAGGCTTAATCAACTCAAAGCCCCTTCTTAAAAGAGGAACAGCTTTTTGAAAGAGACTGCAAAATATCCCCCCAATACCCGCCCCATACATCACAGGGGTGCCATGAAACCCTGGGAGGGCATATCTGGCTTGGGCTTTGTAGTAGTTGGCATAGACCCTGGGGTCCCCGTAATTTTTTACAATCATCATCTTAAAAACTCGCTGCTCTCCGTGGGGGTATGTGTACGTTCACAACCACCTTTCCAAAGTGAAATGAGACATGGGGTACTTTCAGACATCATGCTAACCACCCTTTAACCACCCTTGGTGGTTACTTATGCATGTTGCAGGGCTGTATTGCTGCCCTATGCATCCCTGCAACATGCATAAATAACCACCGAGGGTGGTTAAATGGTGCTTAGCGTCATGTCTGAAAGTACCCATGCTCACTCTTATCTGTCTTTATTTCAATGGTGATAGTGTCAATGTGGTGTTTGGTATGTAATGGTATGTAATGAGGCTTGTCGTAGGTGATGGTGACAAACTCCTTGCTGTTCTCCCTCACAGGAACACAATGCAATAACGGCATTGAGAAATCCCCCACAAACTGGTGTTCTATGATGTCTGTGTACAGGTACAAAGAGTTGAACTCTCCCATAATGTCTGCAGCGTGGGGAAATTGCTGATTCGTTAAACCTGGCGATGCCCCTATTATATGGGCTAGAGCCCCACAGGCTAGGAAATGATGTGAATCAGCTTCTGTCCCTATTTTCAGGGCTAGAACCCCACGGAGCAGGACCCTGCGTGTATCAGTGGCCTCCACTCTAACTTTTCTCCCCACAAGCTCAAACCTCAGGGCTACAGGAGGTGGGTCAGTACCTCTGGGTATCTAGTTGCTCATTTGATCCAGTAGTTCTGTAATGCTTGAATAATAGCCTGGGGCAAGGGTGTAATGCCATTTTGCAGGTCCATGGCTGATTTCAAAAACAGTGGGTGTTGTGACGTTGTCCCAACTGTGGGGGTATTGTATTTCAGTCAGCCCCACTTCCCAGGTGCCTGGAAGCTCCAAGGGTCTGACTAGCTGTATGGTAAAATTAGAACTTGTGTTTTGTGGGAAAGCACTGATGCATGCGTTGCTCGGTAAAGTGATGTAAAAGTCCACCATAATGATTAATCATCTGTGAACTCTGAAGCTCTTACCCAACTGTTAAATTTAGAAGGCCAGCCTAGCCACTTTACCAAGCACTGCTTGTTTTGCCCTTTCCCCTTTGTGGCTACCACCTTCTCAATCCTGTACACCTTTTTCTGTTTAGTATTGACTTTTTGAAGTTCTTCAGAATAGAAGGTCCCAAGGATTGCTTCACCTTGGTAATCGCTCAGTCTGTACACAGGCCTCGGTGTTTTGCTAAGGACGTCATCCACTATGAATATTTCCCCCGTAAAGCTTTGCTCATAAGCTTTCTCAAATTTACCCTTGAGTTTGGACATCCTTAATGGTCTCATTTTCTAAAAGAGACTACCTCCTTTCTTACCCTCAGATCATCCCCGTAAAGCATTTTCCACACCCTCAGAGCATTTGTGGTGTTCACATATACAGGGCTGGTGCGTATGGACCTGTGGTAACTGTGATTATAGCTCTTGATGAGCTGAGGCAGGACATCAATATAGCAAAAGGTGTTGCAAGCTGTGAAATACCGCCACATCTTTGATTTTAAAGTTCTGTTAAACCGCTCCACCACCCCTGCCTTGACATGGTTATTGGTTACAAAGTGGTGCACCCTATGTTGTGTAAGCAATTTTTGGAATGTCTTATTTAAAAATTCTTTCCCCTGATCTGTTTGTAATTTTGGGGGTATCCTCCCTTCCCTGAAAATGGCTGCAAAAGCCTTAGACACTTTGCCGCCCGTCTTGTCTTTCAGGCCTAAGGCCCAGGCATACTTAGATAGGATGTCTATGACGGTCAAGATGTACTTGATACCCCCATTATGCTTAGAGAAATGTTGCATATCTACCAANAACATATTAAGCATATGGATGGACATAATATACACAGGTTTCATGAACAGTGAATGAAAGATAAATAAGTTGTAGCCTTGAATGTGTATGGAGCTTTTCTTAAAATCACAACATTCAATTGCTTCTGAAATTGGTTTCCTTTAAGTAATCATTTCAAATTTTTGAACAGGTAGTGTCCTCCATAGGGGGTATAATCTTCCCAAATTCCATCAAAATTGAATAAAAAACAAAAATGTTATAGTGGGAAATATGTTTTTTGGTTTTTTCCCTTTATTTCAAAAAACAAATGTTATTTTCAATTCCTGATTGCACCAAACTAAAGATTGAACTGAGTCTGATCAAAGTAAATACTGAATCCAAACTCAAAGTTCGACCCAAACCACCGAATGGCCAAACTTCCGAACATGGTTCTGTTCACACATTCCTAATGTACATAAGTCCAGAGCCCTCCTGCTTATCAGAGGGGCTGATTTTCTCCATGACAGATCGAGTAATGTGCCCCAACACATCCTTGGCTATATTTTGGGTGGCTGTTTTGGCATGAGGCTTAATCAACTCAAAGCCCCTTCTTAAAAGAGGAACAGCTTTTTGAAAGAGACTGCAAAATATCCCCCCAATACCCGCCCCATACATCACAGGGGTGCCATGAAACCCTGGGAGGGCATATCTGGCTTGGGCTTTGTAGTAGTTGGCATAGACCCTGGGGTCCCCGTAATTTTTTACAATCATCATCTTAAAAACTCGCTGCTCTCCGTGGGGGTATGTGTACGTTCACAACCACCTTTCCAAAGTGAAATGAGACATGGGGTACTTTCAGACATCATGCTAACCACCCTTTAACCACCCTTGGTGGTTACTTATGCATGTTGCAGGGCTGTATTGCTGCCCTATGCATCCCTGCAACATGCATAAATAACCACCGAGGGTGGTTAAATGGTGCTTAGCGTCATGTCTGAAAGTACCCATGCTCACTCTTATCTGTCTTTATTTCAATGGTGATAGTGTCAATGTGGTGTTTGGTATGTAATGGTATGTAATGAGGCTTGTCGTAGGTGATGGTGACAAACTCCTTGCTGTTCTCCCTCACAGGAACACAATGCAATAACGGCATTGAGAAATCCCCCACAAACTGGTGTTCTATGATGTCTGTGTACAGGTACAAAGAGTTGAACTCTCCCATAATGTCTGCAGCGTGGGGAAATTGCTGATTCGTTAAACCTGGCGATGCCCCTATTATATGGGCTAGAGCCCCACAGGCTAGGAAATGATGTGAATCAGCTTCTGTCCCTATTTTCAGGGCTAGAACCCCACGGAGCAGGACCCTGCGTGTATCAGTGGCCTCCACTCTAACTTTTCTCCCCACAAGCTCAAACCTCAGGGCTACAGGAGGTGGGTCAGTACCTCTGGGTATCTAGTTGCTCATTTGATCCAGTAGTTCTGTAATGCTTGAATAATAGCCTGGGGCAAGGGTGTAATGCCATTTTGCAGGTCCATGGCTGATTTCAAAAACAGTGGGTGTTGTGACGTTGTCCCAACTGTGGGGGTATTGTATTTCAGTCAGCCCCACTTCCCAGGTGCCTGGAAGCTCCAAGGGTCTGACTAGCTGTATGGTAAAATTAGAACTTGTGTTTTGTGGGAAAGCACTGATGCATGCATTGCTCGGTAAAGTGATGTAAAAGTCCACCATAATGATTAATCATCTGTGAACTCTGAAGCTCTTACCCAACTGTTAAATTTAGAAGGCCAGCCTAGCCACTTTACCAAGCACTGCTTGTTTTGCCCTTTCCCCTTTGTGGCTACCACCTTCTCAATCCTGTACACCTTTTTCTGTTTAGTATTGACTTTTTGAAGTTCTTCAGAATAGAAGGTCCCAAGGATTGCTTCACCTTGGTAATCGCTCAGTCTGTACACAGGCCTCGGTGTTTTGCTAAGGACGTCATCCACTATGAATATTTCCCCCGTAAAGCTTTGCTCATAAGCTTTCTCAAATTTACCCTTGAGTTTGGACATCCTTAATGGTCTCATTTTCTAAAAGAGACTACCTCCTTTCTTACCCTCAGATCATCCCCGTAAAGCATTTTCCACACCCTCAGAGCATTTGTGGTGTTCACATATACAGGGCTGGTGCGTATGGACCTGTGGTAACTGTGATTATAGCTCTTGATGAGCTGAGGCAGGACATCAATATAGCAAAAGGTGTTGCAAGCTGTGAAATACCGCCACATCTTTGATTTTAAAGTTCTGTTAAACCGCTCCACCACCGCTGCCTTGACATGGTTATTGGTTACAAAGTGGTGCACCCTATGTTGTGTAAGCAATTTTTGGAATGTCTTATTTAAAAATTCTTTCCCCTGATCTGTTTGTAATTTTGGGGGTATCCTCCCTTCCCTGAAAATGGCTGCAAAAGCCTTAGACACTTTGCCGCCCGTCTTGTCTTTCAGGCCTAAGGCCCAGGCATACTTAGATAGGATGTCTATGACGGTCAAGATGTACTTGATACCCCCATTATGCTTAGAGAAATGTTGCATATCCACCTATCAGCCTGTCACTGAGCATCCAACCCCAACACGATCATTTTGTTTCTTTTAAAATGCTTGCATGCAGGTTCGTGAAGGGTATACGCATCCTGTCCAAAAGCCATGAAATCACTTCTTTCTTAGACAAGGTTTTGCTCTGCTTTTTCGCAGTCGGAAAAAGAGGATTCACCCCTCCAAAATCCAGTCTCTCCTGGAGTGTAATAGATCTCCCTCAGCAGGTCCTAGTGCGCAGACATGCTTCCAGCATGCCCTGTTAAAAAAACACCAATGACTACCAGAGGCAATTCAAATAAAGTTTTTATTTGCTAGTTATTGCTAGTTGCTAGTTGGTGTTGCTAGTTTCTTTTTACAAGCAATCTATCTGGTTACCTCTTCTTAAACACTTGCAAAGGCAGGACACATAAGATACGTTTACCCCCACAGGATCTACCAACTTAAGGTTTTCAAAAGCCTTTAAAAAGTCAGAGTTGGCCTGAAACAAAAGATTTTAAAAACTCAAATCAGCTCCTGTGTCTGTATTTTATTTTTTCCACACTGTCAATTCCTTCTCCCTCAACCCCATGAATTCACTGCAGCTTACCACCGGATTTTCAGCCTGTGGCATGTCCATGGGTTCAATGTCTGGCTCTGACATTTCAGCTGTTTTCTTTCCTGTATAGAGTCTTTTAACAAGATCAAAAGGAGTAGCACCCCATCGGTAAGCCATTTCAGTTTTTCTGTGTAAGTGATAGCGATCGGCTCCCTGCTCTCTGTACCAGAAAATGGTGCTCCCCTCTTTCATAACCCTAGGGGGTGGGACTACAGCTCCACAAAACTTTCCAATTGGCCACGGGTGGCATAGTGAGCGGTTTGAGATCCCCTTCAATCAATTCCAACTGCACACACCCCCTTTCACAGCCCAGGTCAGATCTCTGCAACGAGGTGGATTAGCATGATGAAACCTTTGCTGATTAGTTCAGCTCACACTCCTGAGTCGTTCAAACCCTCACATGACCCACTTTCTGTGACTCATCCTACCCTGGAAAACCCACCCCATTGAACACAATTTTCTCCAGGACGGAGTGAGCTAGGATGACGAAACCTATGCTGAATGGTTCAGCTCACTTAGGTGAGCTCGTAGAGGGGTTACATGACTCAATAGCTGCAATTCAACCTACCCCGAAACCCGCACCATAAAGTTGCTCCGATCCTCACAAAACCCATACCTACTGGTCCATCTCACTCTCCTGAGTTCATAGAGGCATTACATGGCCCTCTTCAAAGGACCTTGTGGGTTCAGGGAGACTGGAACCTTTGGTTCCAGCCACCGTGACCCACAAGCAGAGCCCCCAAAGTCAATCGTAAGGAACTTCTGGGTTCAGGGGTGTGGGGACCTTTGGTTCTCACCTCCCTGACCCAAAAGCATTACCTCCTTCTGCATCACTTCCACTTACCCATGTCACTTCTGTCCCAAGGCAGAACTTATGGCCCCCAGGAGGGCGGGACTTCAGCTGACGTAGGACCCCATGTTACCTGTCAAACTGATAATGATCAATTTGATTACTAGTGTCCCCCTTCCTACTAACCTACTTGGCTAGTAGGCATCAATACTCTAGGAACTTATCCATTCCTTTTTAAAACCCAGTTATGCTACTGGCCTTGTTTGACCACAAAGACCGACTTTGATGCTGGATTAGGGGCAGTAGGGGAAGAGCATGAGGGGACGGAGTCCCCGTCCGGTACAGCTTTGTGGGGGGAGTTTCAGGAAGTGACGCTGGCTGATGCGGCGGATGTCCTGGGGTCTGTGAGGGCCATGTGTTGTGAACTCAATCCATGCCCGTCCTGGTTAGTAAAAGCTTCCAGGGAGACATTGGGGACGGTGCTGGCGAGGGTAGTGAACGTGTCCTTGCAGCAGGGGAGGTTGGCGCCCTGCCTCAAAGAGGCTGTGGTGCACCCCCTGCTGAAAAAAACATCTTTGGATGTGGATGCGCTCGCCAGTTACTGACCTGTCTCTAACCTTCCCTTTTTAGGGAAGGTTATTGAGCAGGCGGTGGCACTCCAGCTCCAGGTGCATCTGGACGGCATCAGTTTCCAAGACCCTTTTCAATCTGGGTTCCACCCCGGCTATGGCACTGAGATGGCGTTGGTGGCCTTGGTTGATGACCTCCGCTGGGAGATGGACCCAGGATGTTCAACATTTCTTATCCTGCTAGATCTCTCGGCCGCTTTTGATACCGTGGACCATGGGCTGCCGTGGACCATGGACCGTGCGACCTGGGGGGTCTGGACAGGACTGTTCTTGAATGGTTCCGTTCCTTCCTCTCGGGGAGGAACCAGCGGGTGGTGCTGGGGGAGGAGACATCGTGCCCCCGTGCTTTATTGTGTGGCGTTCAACAGGGTTCTATCCTGTCTCC
>QEPC01014310.1:335596-423824 GCA_003113815.1 Sphenodon punctatus | reverse complement strand
CTCCCCCACCTGATTTGTGATATATTATTTGTGATATTTATGATATTTTAGCCCTGTTTTAACATTTGAATGTTATTATGAAATGTTTTAAATTGTTTTTATTGTATTTTAATTGTTGGAAGCCGCCCCGGGCTGCTTTGCAGGAGGAGTGTGGTATAAATTTATTAAATAAATAAATAAAAAATCCTCTGAGAACAAGTTCCACATTTTAATTGTCCTCTGAGTGGGGAAAAAAATAATCTCTCTTTTATTTGTTTTAAATCAGCTGACCGTTAGTTTCATGGAGTGTCTCATAGTTCTAGTTCTATTTGAGAGGATAAATAGCAACTCCCTATATACGCATTCCACATCACTCATGTTTTTATAAACTTCTATCATATCCTTTCTCAGCCATCTCTTCTCCAAGCTGAAGAGCCCTACCTTACCAAGCCTCTCCTCTTATGGAAGCCATTACATGCTTTTAATAATTTTTGGTGTCTTTCTCTGTAAATTTTCCAGTTCTACTTGTGTTCTTTATTTGTTGAGAGATTATTTCAGACTACATAATCACACAAATGGTGCAATGTTTCTTTAAACCTCTTCAGAACTTCACCTACTAATTAAGCAAAAGGGTCAAACAATGAACCATTAAATTACATTACCAGAATAAACTCCTGTTGGCAAAATAAAGTGTCTATATAACAACCACTGATAATAAATGAACCCTGTCTTGAGATTCCAAGATCACTTCCTCCTGAAAAATTGAATGAATCCCAGTGGTGGCTACTCCATTTCTAACAGAGTTCTATGACTTTGGAAACTGGAAGCATTTCTATAAAACTCTTGCATTCACATAAATTAAATGGGATTACTGCAGGTTATGCTAATGAACTCAGGTTGATGAATTATTAATAAAGGAAATTGTAAAAATAAGACACGTTATAAAATATGTGTGATCTCCAAAAATGTGTAGGCCAGAGGTCCACTTGCCAGGAGGACTGTGTAGGGCTGAAACGATATTTCACCAAAATGGGAAATCTCATAAAACACTCCCAGTTCCAGTTACCATCTCAGTCAAATTGAGAACCTCTCTGTACTCTGTAATGTCTCAAATGACAGTCCATTTTTCAATTTACTGGCTTTCCGCTTACCAGGATCCCATTTACCACTTTGCCATCCATTTCAAATCCCGAAATGCAATACTAACACAATACCATATTTCTTGCATTCCATTTTCCTCTGTACTTCCTTGTCACTCATTGGCTGATGTACAGATTCCTTTACATTGGCTGCATTCACATCTGCAGTGGTGGTGGTGTCAGAGAGAACGGCGAGGGAAGACGCAGCAGGGAGAGAAGCCGGATGATAGGAAAAGAGTCGGTGTAAATGGGGATCTGTCACAGCTTCTCTTGCGCATGTCAGGGCAGGATTTTTTGCCCTGACATGTGTGAGAGAAGCTGCAGCAGATCCTCGTTTGCACCAGCTCTTTTCCTGTCATCCGACTCCTCCTCACTGCCACGTCTTTCCTCACTTTTCTCTCTGCCACCACCGCTGCTGAAGATGTGAATGCAGCCTAAACTTCAATCTAGTTGCAGATTGGTCAAAGCAAAGGAAACAACATACAACAATGATTCTTATTGGAGACACTAGTGTGGAGGTTAAGGGGCACTGGGGGGAGATTAAAGGATGGACTATTCACACAGTGATTGGCTCAGAAATGTGGAAACAAGAAACCCAAAAGTAAGATGGTACCCTCATCAATTCAGTGAGCAGTAAATTAACATTATGTGAGAAATGGTAAATGGAAAATTGATGCATTAGGTTGGTATTTTGAGAATCGAGAAATCGCGTTAGTATCAGGAAACTGTCGGAAAATCAATCCCGGTTTCTGTTAGGGTGAAATTTCTCATAAGTAGCAATTTAGCTGTTCATTTCAGCTCTGAGCCTGTGACATCATTTTAAGGGCCATCCTTCTTTACCAGCTCTTTATAATCTTGTAGACATTCAAGCTGATAGAGTTGTCCTGCATGACACCAAGACAAACTGACTCCAGACACAGGAGCTGTGTAAAATATTTAATTTTAAAAAAACTATCTCCCTGAGCTCTGTCTTGACTCTCCTTCATAAGAATCTATGAAAAATACTTTGATGGTGTGAGTGCCACTGGAAAGTTGCCAGTGATCCTGTGTTTTAAACAGATGTTCTATATTTCACAATATCACAGTTCCATAAAATATGAAAACTTGCAAAGCTTCACAGTGCCTCTTATTTCTGGCATTGTGGTCTGGCAACCCGACCATCATGTGAGAATATGGACCAATTCAAGAGGGGAAAGGTGAAGAATTGGATCCAGATATGTCTTCCAGATCAAATTTAAGACTCTGGGATATAGCTTATCAGTCCAGGCTATAAAATCATAAGGATGGAAGGAACCCTTTTTTATGCTTTGTTTCAATGTCCTATAGCTTTCCCTTTTGGGTTTGGAGTTTTTTTGGAAGCTCTTGGTGCAGCCACATTGGTTTCTTAGCTACCTTAGCAAAAATTCCTCCCATTTTTCCTACTCATTGAGATAGCTTGATGCTGTGCCCTCAGAATTTACTCTTAGCAGCTGCCAACCCTCCAAAGATCCCTTATCCCACAGATTTTCAATCCACAAGAAACTTCTCACTATCTCTCTAAGTTTAATGACATTAGTTTTTTAAAAAAATTAATGTCCTGACTGGTGCTTGCCATCTGTCCTTTCCTGAGTATCCTGAACTTATTCATCTCATGGCCAATTTTTCCCAAGTTGCCTTTCATGTGTGCATTGCTGATCCACTCTTCCCTATTGGTCAGGACCAAATCTAGACTAGATGTCCCTCTAGTAGTCCTTCTACTTTCTGAAACAGATGGTTGTTCTTTATGGCTGATAGGAACCTACTAGATATTTTTGTTTGGCTGTACTTCTCTTCCAGTTGATACATGGGTAGTTAAAATTCCCTAATACTACTATTTGTTGAGACTTATTATTCCAGATAACATGATTTGTTGGCATACTTTTCTTGAGCTGGTGATCTAGAATAAATTCCTCACCACAACATTGCCTCTATTTCTTTCTCCTTTTTTATCTTCACCCAGAGGCTTTCAACAGTTTTAACACCCTGTTTTGTTGTGAAAAAGCAGAGTCTAAGTTAAGGAGTGAAGGTTTAACTGGATTCTATGTCACATTATTTGTATACCACCCCTCCCCTAAGGCTCAGGATAGGTAACGGCTCAATCAAAACATATAAAAGTGCATAACAACATTGCGATGAAATGGGTCACTGTCTCTTTAAGGGAGACTGCTTTGCACTCCCCCCCTCCACCCAGGAATATAAAGGTCAGCAAGCTGCAGGGGCAGGGCAGTCTGCAACTGGGAGATGGGGTGAACAGACCAAACCAGACTTGTGCTCAACACTCTATACTGTCAGGGTGCCAAAACTAGGAATAAAACGAGTAGCCAATTGCTTACTCACAAGTAATTTTGCCATCCCAAGGAATGGTGGTGAGTGCTCAGTCATTATCTCAGCATCTGGAGAATACTTATTTTAGGGTACGTTTCTTGACCACCAGTCTCAGCTGCCAGCTCCCACTTGCCTTTTCCAGGCTCTGGGCAGAAGGAAGGTGGATGCACTAAACTTATGAATCCATTTCCCCCTTTCTTCCCTGGCATGTCTTTGGCATGACAGCGTTTTCAAAGCCAGGTGATCTGTTTAGCACTTTCCCAGCCCCCGCACCCCTGGGAAATGTAGTCCAAAGGCTTGAACACACTACTTCATGCATACCGACTTGCCAGTCTTTAGACAACAACTCCCGGCACGCAGCAGGGGCTGTCACTTGTATGACATCTTCTAAAAAAACCCATTCAAATTGAAATTTTATTTATTTCAACCATAGGTTACAACAAAAATACAAAGGCAGAAACAGCCAAGCTGCACATAAAAGAAAAATTACAGTCAAAATACAGTAGGGCAGAACCTAACAGCACACTCTAACTGGCTGAATTAATTCGGTCATCATCTGTGATTCAAGGAAGATTAGCAAAAAACTGGACACATCCGAGACTGGTAAAACAAATCATATTCCTCAAAAAGGGGAAGTACCAGCACTTGTTTGTCTAGAAAATGACACCCTTATATATCAGTACAATCGGAATACTTATAATGACCTAAACAATGCCCCATTTTACACAGACCCATGAGGTGCCGTGGTGCGGGGGGGGATGAGTGGAGGTTTCAGCAAGTGTGCAGCGGGTGGGCGGGCCATCATACAGACACTCACCCACCCCCATGCATGGAGGCACCTCCATTTTCCCCAATGTCTCCATGCATGGGGGTTTGGTGGAGGTGGGTGCAGTGTGGGAGCGTGCATGCACCCCACCCTTCCCCATCAGTGGTCAGACAGACCCCCCTATGCATGCTGTCACACACATGGACAAGGAGGGGGGCCATCCATGTAAAAAGGGTCTATAGAAGAGAAAATAGCATTCTCAGTCTACACAGGACAGTCCCAGATTGTCACAGTCATACTAAAGATATGAAACGGTGTCCGTGTTATAATGGTCTTACTCTTCTATGGAGCGGAGCACAGGTTCAACCAGGCCTGACCCCTGAAAGCAAGATATTATACAAAAATAACCATAACCAAACATGTTAAGGGGAACCAAATTTCATTAAGGAGGCGTATCTGCATTTGCCTTCACAAAAAAAGTATGCCTTTGGACAGTAAAGGAATTAGCTAGATTGGCCACTTACACCATAACCTGATCTTTGGGGTTATCCAGAAAATAAGAGAGTTTTAGCACTGTGTCACAGTACGTTTTCACAGCTAAGAGAAAAGACAATAATTTGGTTCAAATTTCTACTGTAATCATGTAGTCAAATAGATAATGGAGAAGTTCCTCAATCTGTTCCAAGCCACAAAAGCATAGACTCTGATCATACAGAATCCCTCTATATCTACCTTCCAATACTTCTGAAGGCATCTGCCAAAACCTTGGCAACATCAAGGCCCTACAGATTATAAAATTATTTACAATGATCAAATAATGTTCAAGTTGGTGCTGTGATAGTACCAAGGAGCAGTTTTAGCTAAAGGAAGGCAGCCAGATCAGTTTGCATGTAAATATCTCGCATCCGGTTCTTAATTATATTCTTAGCCTTAATCTGGGCAAAGCTTTGGGAAAAAAATGAATGGTAAATCCTGCTGATTTAAGCAATTTCTCTAAATTACTTCTCCATGGGAAGCCAGTATCAAGCTGCATTTGCTCGTTCCAACATAGTCTAGGTAGTCACTCACTTGACGTGGAAATAAGTCTCAGTCAATAACAGAGCATGTACTGGTAGGCCTTCATCTGCACGAACAGGACACCAGTTCCCGCCCTAATTATAGATGATGGTGTACTTTTAGGAATACCTAAAATAGTAGGAATCAACCTATTTTGGAAGACCTCTAGATCTGCCTGCGCAAAATAGCCCCATAACTCTACATCGTAAAGTGCCTGGGGGGGCGAAACTTTTGTTCTAGGAGCCTTAGAGCGGGAGTTGTCAATCTTCCACCAGAGGGCCTCCAGAACTTAACTACCCCATTAACTGATTGGGCCATCTTTTGTTTAACCGAGCTCAGGTGCTCCTGCTATGCTCCAGTTGACGTAAATACTAACCCCAAGTATTTATAGCTTTTGCCTTGTTCCAATCTTACTGAATCCAGATGCCAATTATATAAAATTTGCTTTTTGACAGACCATAACCTTGGTTTTATCATAATTCACACATAAGTGATTATATTTACAGTAATCACTCAAAGTCAACAGCAATCTCCTCAGACCGACTTCAGCAGTTGACAACAGCACCATGCTGTCTGCATGAAGAAGAATTGGGATTTGTTTCCCCTGGACTCAGGGAGGAAAAAAGAAATTGTCTTGAAGTTTGGAGTCTGTCATTAATGAAGAAGTTGAAAAGAAATGAGGCAAGCACACAGTCTTGTTTAACACCATTTGTAGATTGAATAGTTTCCGATAAAGAACCAGACAGTGATACTTCAAGCGAGGTGTTACAATAAAGCATTCTAACTAGAAAAAGAAGCCTCCTATCGATGTTTGTTGAGGCAAGTTTTGCCCACAATAGTTGTCTATCGATTGCGTTGAAAGCATATTTGAGATCAACAAATACAGCAAACAATCTGCCATTCCAAACATTCACATACTTGTTAGCAAGGTGGGCCAGAACAAAGCAGTGGTCAATTGTAGACAGGCCAGCACGGAACCTGTCTGCTCCTCAGCAAGGATGTTATATTCAATAGCCCATGACTCGAGTTTTCCCAAGAGATATTTGGCATACATTTTTGCTATAATATCTATCAAACTAATAGATTGATAATTTAGAGGAGAATTCCTATCGCCTTTTTTGTAAATAGGAATAATGATGCTTAAGTTCCAACCCACGGAGATTTGACCAGAATAGTTTATATACTCAAATAGTTTACATATTATAGGAATCCACCATTCTGTATTTTCCTTAAATAGTTCACCAGGGATGCCATTTTCTCCTGGAGCTTCCTTAACAGATAGTTCAGACATCAGTGCCCTAACCTCCACACCAGAAACCGGTTGCCAATTTGGAAGGGAACTGAAGTTAGAATTAGGGCTGATGCGGCAGCAGCTGTTACCGCGCCACGATTCCATTCCGCCATTTCAGAATTGCCCACGCCACACCACGGCTTTTCTGCGGACATTCCACTAATTCCGCCGACATTCTGCAAATTGTGGAAAAATTGCGGAACTGTCGGAAAACCGCTGTTCCGCTATTTTGTGGCACTGGCGGAATGGCGGAAGTAGCAAAAATGTCATGTTTCCGCTATTTTGCGAAGCCTGTGGAAGTAGTGGAATGAAATTAGCGGAACTGCAGAAGTAGCAGAATGAAACTAGCAGAATGAAAGCCTCTGCCACGCCATACCACTAATTGCGGAAACGCTGTTTCCGGTGGAAATAGCTACCGCTGCGACATTCCGCTACAGCCCTAGTTAGAATCAGACAATGGGACCAGAGGGTCATCTACAATTTTGTTAAATATGGTAGAAAAATGGTCCCTCCAGGATGCACTAGTAATATTTGACTAGAAAGGGGAGTGGTCATCAATAGAACCCTTATTTACCAGGGATCAGAATCTAAAACAATCTTTTTGGTCCATAGCTGCCTTCAAGCAGGTCCACAGAAAGCAATGATGTGCAATTTTCTTAGCTTTTAATATTCCTCTGTACTGACCTTTGATGTCAACATAAAATGCGATGACTTGCAAGGATTTGTTTATTTATTTTAAGAATTTTTATACCGCCCCTCAGGCAGCTAAATGTATCCATTTTAATGCAGCTAGCAACTCTATTAACAGCTGTTCTAGGCAATTTACATTTGTGATTGTACCAAGGTGATCGATTGGTTCTTCTTGCAGGAAAGATATTAGACAGTACATCTTCCCTTATTTTGGATACAGTTTGACTAAACAAATCTATACGTTATCTGTTGGAATTGGCATTCAGAAAAGCCTCCCTAAGTGAAGCAGGGAGTAATTTAGTCCTTTACGCCATCTCAGGGGTTTGGATCCACATAGGTCAAGTTGAGCAAGGCCTAAATTTTCCTCATTAAGTTCCGGGACTTCTGATTGGGGTACATAGAATGTCATAATAGTTTGATGATCACTACATCTGTAAGATAGGACTGTAAAGTTTTTGAGCAGTCCTCCAAGTATGAAAGCACACAAATATAATCAATAATATTAGCCCCATTTTAGATATAAAGGTTTAGTCCCCATTCCTGTCTCTGTCAGATGTATCATTCAAAATTTTCCAATTTATCTTGTATAGAAATGTAAAGAATTGAACTCCAGCAGTATTTAGAGTAACATCCCTTGAAAACGTAGGGGGTTAGAAAAACTAATCCTCAGCCTCTAGGCCCATAGCCCGTTCAGACTGTTGATCATTATTCCCAGTATGGGCATTGAAATCCCCCAAAAGTACTTTAGTGGTCTATGGAAATTTATCCTCGAGCAGACTTATAAAATTGGCTAAATCCAACCAAAAACTTATCCACTCGGGATTTGAACATAAAGGGGGTTTATGTAAATTGATAATTATGATAGAAGATTCTCTGCCCCAGAGATCATGAAGTGCTAGAACATTGGTAGGGGAGTATGAGAGTTTTTTACTCAGTCTCAACCTGCATGGACATAGGCCATAAATACACGGACAGGGGTGGGTGTTTTGGCGCGGAGGGTGGAGGTGGGTGGGTGTCCATGTAAAACCCTCCATTTTACCAGAGAGCTCCTTAGGTGGAGGTGGGTGGAAATGGGTGTACAGCAGGAGTTCGCATGCACAAACACCCACTGCCTGTGGTATTTGCACAGGCGCACACCTATCCCCCCACCCACCGCTGGCCATGTACACATACTGCCCCTCCCCCACCATCACACAGCCACCCGAACACCGAGTGGCAGGGGGGTGTCCGTGTACAAACAGCCATACTTATTAAGATAGCCTGTCCTTCAATGGGTCTGCCCCTTTTTGCAATCCTTCATGCTGCTGGGATAGCATAAGTTTTATACCCAGTCAATACAAGATTAATATTATCAGTCACCCACATCTCCTGGACACAAAGAATATCGTAACTCTTAAGCAATTCACAAGATTGTCCCAAAGCACAAGAGTTCCACCCTGCCCACATTCCAAGATAAAATTGAAAGTGCAGGTCTCTTTTTTCTTTGTCTCCTTCATTTTTGACCCTAGTGATTGGGGCTGCAACATAGTTGCTTGTTCGGGGTGGGGGTGGTCTCAGATCCAAGTACAAGATTTTCTAGTTTCCCTGAAAAAATTCCGTATGAGTCAGCATGGGAGCTAATTGGGCCTGAGTTACACATTCAGATGAATTTTGATTATCAGAAGGTGGCAGAGCTGCTCCAACGACTGGAGTCACAACTCTCACTGTTGGCAGAGCATTAATTTCAGTAGAAACAAAATGCCAGTTACTGGATATCTTATTAGAGATGAGGGATATGTCCAAGAGCCCTGCTTCCCATTGTCACAATGGATTCAATTTTCCAGTGTGGCAACTTCATAACACAGTTCTTCTGGGTGCAGATACCTAACTGTAATCCAATGCTCTGGGAGATTATTATTGGGAAATATCTTCATTTCAGGAGCCTGATAATAGAGGCTATTCTTGCTGAGACTTTTGAGCATAGTACCCATATGATTAATATTCTATAATGCTCTAAAATGGGAAGACTATCAAAGGATTCCAAAACAGCTGGTTCCTCAACTTCAATCGATTCCTCATGGGAGGCAATCATAACCACATTGTGGTTGGCCTGAGGTATCAGTGAAGAATCTTCCTCACCATTATGTAAAGTATTGATCTGGGAGGGAATTATAGCCTCAACCTGGCAAGTTAACTGGGGCGAGTTTGGCTTATCACATGTCCAGGAAGTTTTCTTAGTCAAAAGAGTACAACTCTTTGTTGGAGAAATGTTTTTACTACCTAGTTTTATCAGACTAACTGGGGAGGATCTAAATACCCTGTTCACAATAATTACCCTTTGCTGGAGATATTTCCTTGCTAGGAACACAACGAATTCTTAACTCTGGAAATAAATTACCATCCTTTCCAGTATTTTTTCTTGTGGAAGCCAGTCTATACTGCTAATGTCTGAAGCCCTTAATTGGAATCCTAGAAGGGGGGGGGGAATCTTCTAGTATGGTAATTACTTTGTCAGTTAGGAACTGATCCATGTGGGAGGGGATAGATTTTTAAGGCTACTGACTGCTTTTCCAGTACTGTTTGGTAGTACCTAGTATCAAACAACTTGTAAGATGAACAATTGCCAGATTCACTTTCAGGATTGGATGTTTTTGTGTCCTTTTGTTATCCTTCCCTCTGATGTTAGCCTTAGGCTGCTTTTACACAAGCAGCCAGGGAAGCACATTTTTCAGCACGCCGCTGAGGGAAAGTCGCATGGGGTGCGTTTACACACACCAGAAGTGACCGCCCACCATAGGAATCGGCAGCATGCACAACCTCTCACGGCCTCTTTGAAGATGCGTTCTGGAAACCCTAATATCAAGGTTTCCAGAATGCATCTTTAAAGAAGTTGCGGACGGCCATGCACACTGCCGTTTCCTATGGCGGGCAGCTACTTTCGGTGCAAAGATAAGCCCCCTGAGTACCTCCGGCCCCTGGCCTCCAACCCCTTCTGTAGTTCAGGTGGAGGAACATGGTAAGCAACTCCTCCTCCACCCGAGATACCTCTGTCCACCCCATTGCCTCATGAACCCAAGCCCCCTAAACTGGATAAGTTTTACAGGGACTGAAAACAGTGTCAGGGATTCATGGCATTATGTGCCCTAACTTTCCAGAAACAACCTCGAACATACGCCACCAATCAGGCTAAGGTAGGTCTCCTGGGAGGTCTGGTCCTTGACTAGGAGTCCCACCTATTAACCACTAACAGCCCCTTATTAGGGGATTATAAGGGGTTTATGAGAGAATTCAAATTTCTCTTTGATATCCCCATCGAATTCAAGATGCGAAACAAGTCATCTTGCATTTGCGACAGGGTAAAACACCTTTGTACAATTTTTGTATACATTACACAATTCCAAAAATTAGCAATAGACTTGAGCCGGAGTGATCAAGCCCTTCGGGTATTGTTGGAAAAATGTGTTTTCCATGTGTCCACCGTCCCCTTTTTAGGGTTTGTTATTTCCCCTCAAGGAATTAAGTTGGACATGCAAACGGTTTATTTATTTATTTATTTATTTATTTCTGTTTATACCCCACCCCTCCTGAAACAGCTCTGGGCAGCATCCAACGATCGCCAGCCCCTACTGCCGTGAAGCCACTCCAGAGATTCCTTGGCAGTACAAATTACTACAGGTAATATATTCCCTGCTATGCAAGAATAACACTTCACCTTACACAGCTACTTAAAAAGGGAGTGATATATCGATGGGATCCTATACATCAACTGGCATTCGAAACCTTGAAAAGAGCCTTTATCACCTCTCCTATCCTCCAACACCCTGATACTATGAAACCTTTTGTAATAGAAGCAGTTGCTTATGATTGAGCCTACCAGCCCTGTCACCAGAACCCTGAGGAACTGAGAACTCCCCCCACCCCCTCCTGATGACACCAAAGGAGAGAGACTGGTAGTGGAGGTGGGGCACTGAAATATGGCCAGCCAGGGGCTATGGTGTGGCTCTCCCTCCTCTCCCACCCTTGCAGGGGTGGGGTTTGAAGAAGTATTCTTCCGGGCCGCTCTCCATAACATCGGGGGCGGACGCACAGAGAGAAGGCGGTAGCTGGTCGGAGCTTCCAGAGGTGGTGGAGCGGCCACTTGAGGAACTGGGAACTCCCCCCCCTCCTGATGACACTGGAGGAGAGAGACTGGTACTATTGGCGGGGCACTGAAATCTGGCCAGCCAGGAGCTATGGCATTGCTCTTCCTTCCCTCCCACACTTGTGGGGGCGGGGTTTCGGGAGGTGTTCTTCAGGGCCATTCTCCATAACATAAGAGGGGGATTGAGGCCATGCCAGAGGCATGTGTTGGGGTCATACCCTTTGGTTGGGCTGGGAGGTGGGGTTGGAGGGGCTGTCAGTGGGATAAGGAAATGTAAATCTCTACTGGTATAGATTGATGAGAGGGCCTTTGTCTCTCCCGGTGAGAAAGGGCTTGAGAAGAAGGATTCCCCCTGGGGACAGCTGGAAGTGGTTTGTAAGGGATCCCTGGTGAGAGCAGGGTTGAGAATGTTAGCAGTGGATACCGGTGGGAGGCAGATTAGGTTGATGTATTATGTGTTGCTGTAAAATGGTGGGGTGGGTTTTCTTTTCTTTTTTTCTATGATGTGGGGTCCCCTTGTGTGGGATTGACCCAGATATTGTTATTATATTATATTGTTGTTTCTAGCTTGTCCCCTGTGTGGGATAAAAAACCCTAGATATTTGTATTTTTTTGTATTTTTTTTGCATATGGATGTAAGTCACCTTGAGTCAACCTTGGTCAAGAGAGTGCAGGATATAAATTAAAATTGAAATTAAATGAAATGAAATAAAACCCTCATGGTGGGTACTAGGGCTGGAGTGACTGCCTGTTTCTTGATGCCGTAGTATGACAGCTCTCTGTGAGCAAAATGACGGCCCCAGAACCCTGAGAGTGGGCCCTGGGACAGGTGTGGCAGCTTCTGGATGACGTAGATGGACAGTCCTCCCTGATTAGAATGTAGGTCCCAGAACCCTGATGGTGGGTCCTAGGGCTGGAGTGGCTGTTACTGGATGCGGTGGAATGACAGCTCTCTGTGAGTGGAATGATGGTCCGAGAACCCTGACAGTGAGTCCTGGGACAGGAGTGGCAGCTTCTGGATGATGTGGATGGATAGCCTTCCTTGCCTGGAATGTAGGCCCCAGAACCCTGAAGTTAGATCCTGAGGCTGGAATGGCTGACTGTTTCTTGATGCGGTGGAATGACAGCTCTCTGTGAGTGGAATGATGACCCCAGAACCCTGATGGTGGGTCCTGGGACAGGAGTGGCAGCTTCTGAATGACGTGGACTGATGGCTCCCCGTGAGTGGAATGATGACCCCAGAACCCTGATGGTGGGTCCTGGGACAGGAGTGGCAGCTTCTCAATGACGTGGATGGACAGCCCCCGGTGCCTTGAACATAGGCCCCAGAATCCTGATGGTGGGTCCTGGGGCTGGAGTGGCTTGCTGCCTCTGAAGTTGGAATTGCTGTCTGTGTCCAACAGGAGAAGAGTCATCTCTCCCTGGGCCATGCTGTAAGTGAATAAGGACCCTCCATGTGGGTCAGCGGACTGATAGCCCCAGAACCTTGATGGTGGGTCCTGGAACAGGAGTGGCAGCTTCTTGATGACATGGATGGACTGCCCTTGCTTCCTGGAATGTAGGCTCAAGAACCCTGAGGCTGGGGCTAGAGTGGCTGGCTTATTCTTGATGCCATGGAATGACAGCTCCCAGTGAGTGGAATGATGACCCCAGAACCCTGATAGTGGGTCCTGGGACAGGAGTGGCAGCTTCTTGATGAAGTGGAATGACAGTCCCAGAACCCTGATGGTGGGTCCTGGGGCTGGAGTGGCTATCACCCATGCTTGGCTGGGCATTGAATGCTGACTGACATTGGTGAACCAACGACAGAGGCCCGGACAGGGCTTCAGTGGCTGGCACCCCTGCTTGGCCGGGTGTTGCTGGCTTCCTGGCCTCGATGTGGGACACTTGTGGACAATGTAGTGAAATGACAGCCTTTCCTGCCTGGAATGTAGGTCTCAGATCCCTGACGGTGGGTCCTGGAGCTGGAGTGGCTGGCACCCCTGCTTGGCCAGGCTTTGAAGGCTGACTGACATTGGTGGAGTAGTGGCAGAGGCCCAGCCCTGCTTGGCCGAGAGAGAGAGGTTGTCTGGCAGCAGCAGAGGCCCAGCCATGGCTTGGTGGCTGGCACCCCCACTCAGCCAGGTATTGCAGGCTTCGGTCGTACTCAACTGAACTCAAGAAGCTTTACTACAAAGTGGTCAAGCCTTGCCTGGTGGTGAATCTCGTGCTCACCAGGCCCCCACCAGCTGGCACACTCATCCAAGCTATGGCTGTCTACAAGACTGAGGAGCAAATGGCTGATGTGCAGTACCAGCAGCAGCAGCAGCAGCAGCAGCAGCAGACATTTGATTGCCAGGGTCAGGAGGCGCCGCCTAACCACACCCCAGCTAGTGCCACCGCTGGGAGCCTCTGAAGTCCGACTGCCAAAATCAGGTCTCTAAAGTTTGGGGCATGGTGATGGGCTCGGGGTGCTTCTGATGCCTGCCACTCTGCTGGCATGGCCCCTGACACCTCTGCCACATGTCCCATTGCCTGCCTTACGGGCAGCAGGCAGGCCTCTCTTGCTTCCCTTCTCCATTTCTCCCACCCAAAGAATGCATGGGAAGATTTATTTATTTATTCATTTATTCAAATTTATAATTAAATATTATATATATCTACACTAACTCTAAGTGCTATTAACTATTCTAAAACCTATGGAACTAAATGGAATATTATCTAATATCTACAAAGGCCTAGTCCTAAAACACACTATAAAATATTAAAATTGAATCACTACACACACACTATCTCTATCTATCTCTATAACTAAGCTACCTCCTACAACTATCTATCTATAGTAACTATCTAATATCTATTATCTATCTATCTATATATACACACAGGGGTGGGGGGGGAGGGGACACAGAGAGCTCACAACAAACAACACAGGGAGGGGTACAAAACTGAAATGAAACCTAAATCAATCTAATCCTACTCTAAATAAATCCAAAAACAGGGGAAGGGAATCAGTGATGGAATATATACAGGGAGGAGGGAAGGATTCAATGGAGGGTAGGGGGAAGGAACACAGGGAGGGGTAAAAAATAAAAATAACACCTAAATCTATCTAATCTAATAAAAATAAATGAAACTATGGAGATAAATGTGTGGGAATGGGTGAAATAGGAGGGGGATGGCAATGGATTGGGAGGAACACAAACTGCTGGGAGAGGGAGACATCTGAAAACTCCTGCTGACAGGATCAGTGGCTACCTCAGAAGGAATTGGAAGGGGGGAGGGCAATGACTTTTGTTACTTGCTGCGCCCACCTTGGCTCTGTGCAGCCTAGCTCCATGCCAATCGCAGACTGCGAAGCCAGTGGTCTGAGGAAAAGAGGGATGTTGATTGGGCAGGCAGGTTGCTATTCCAAGCCTCTCCATCCCTGGTGCCAGGAAGTCTGCTCCTCAGCTGCCCCCCCCCCTCCCTGGGCCTTTCAGTCACGTTTTTTCCCCGCACAAACGTGCCCAAACTCATCTGAACCCGGTTGAACCGTTTGGCCACTTCTGCGTTTTGTTCGGCCGTTCAGTTCGGCCATCTGAACGGGCTGAGTTCGGGCTGAACACCCAACAGCCGAATCACATTTGCACATCCTTAGAGTGAAGGGTGTTCCCACTGATCTGGGGAAAGGGCTTGGGAAGACAGACCCATTTTAAGGCCTGAAAAGATGCAGAAAAGAAGAATGAAGCTTTTGGGAGAGAGCACTTTCCCAGCTAAACAAGGGCTAATGAGTACAGGCCCAGAGAAGACAGACTGAGTGCAGGTTTGAGCCACTAATTTAATGAAGGCCATCTCTGGGAGAAAGGACAAGATAATTGGGAGACTAACTGCATAAGTCTAACACTGAAACTCTATAAGGAATAAATGGACTGGAAAAGGGAACATTAATGGGAACTGCTTGACTCCTTGTTTTGCTTCAGAGAAACTCAGACCCAGAAAGTTTAAGTCAGTTCTAGGGAGGGACGAAATGGGAGTCAGTTGTTCTAGGTAGGGAAGCAAACTGTTTACTATTGATCAGGGTATGTTACTATAAAATGTAGCCCTGTATCTCTCTTCATTCTCTTCTTCCCCACAGTTACGTGCTAGGGTTTTCTGTGCAGATGGAAACACTGTCAAGCCTGTGATCCATACTTGGCTTGCAGGCACTAACCTTGTATATTCCAGACAATTACTCATTCAGACATTGCCCAGCATATATCTGCCACCAGCAGCTTAATCAGAATCAGAGCCTGTTCCAAACGGAGCTGGCAAAAGGTTTTGGGGATTCTATCTTCGTTTTAAATTCCCAGTGCCATGAAGTCAGCAGCAGGTTTTGTGGGGGCTTGGGAGATTTTTCAGGGAAGATCCCTACTTCATGTTTCTAATCAGGCTTATGGGACAACTGAAATCGAGGCCTTAGTGGCATCATAAGGGCTATGGAGAGGAAGCTGGAAGCCGAGGAGAAAAAAAATGGTGCCAGTCACACTGAGGGTCAAAAAGAAAGGGTGTAACAAGTCTCATCAGGATTGTAGTTGGCAACCTCACAGGCTAGTGCCAATGATCATCACTGGGGTGCAGGAATGATTCCAGGAAGCAAGAATGGGAGAAGGTTTCATGAAAATGGTTCAGTACATTCAGAAAGTCACTAAAACAGTTAATTCATAATATAGTAGCAGGAGAATTTTCATTTTTCACTTCAAGGGGTTTTGAGTGACACATAACCCAAACAGCTGCTGAAAACATCCCCTTTGCCACAGATGCTAGAAGCACTGGGAAATGAAGGTGAAAATAATAAAACAGCAGGGCTCAGGATTAGGGGTGCTTTTGTGACAGGCAGCAAAATGCTGAGTATATATGATAAACATGCACTTACCTCGAAGTTAGGAAGAAAGAGGGTGTTTTTAAATGAGACTTATCCATGCATGGCCATTGGTCACCCACCAACCACACGTCCAACTGCTCATGTGAATGGCGCATGGAGGAGTGTGCTCCTGTGAACCACACAGTGGCCACTTATGACCCTGCACAGACCACCTCCGAAAAATTGGAGTGTTCCGTGAGGGGCCAGCCACATCGTGTGGAGGCTGTCTCCATGACTGGGGTAGTCATGCCGGGAGCTGCCCATGTGAAGTGGTCCATATGCACGTTAAATGCTCGGGTGTCCCACAGCCGTGCCACTGATGGGCCATCTCCCCCCCCCGCTCGTTTAAAAACACCCACAGTCATTACAAACCTCTCTCTAATCCAGACAAAAGCCATGCCCCTGAGGTGTCTGGGTAAGGGAGTTTCTACTCAATAAAATATGCAGATACACAATTTGGTGAGTATGTTTGAGTACAGTCTTGGGAGATGCTTTATTATTTAATTTAATTTAATTTAATTTAATTTAATTTAATTTAATTTAATTATTTATTTATTTATAAATTTATATCCTGCACCCTCCTGCAACTGCAGCTCGAAGTGGCTAACAATATAAAAAAAAATTAAAATACAAAATACAATAAAATAAAATAAAATAAATAAACAGCAATATAAATATATATTGTACACATTTCTGACAGTTTTCAGGTTTCTTCAGTCTGGATATCCAGTTTTTCAATTTGGTTGTTCTGCTACTTCATTTTGGCTATTGTGTATATTGGAATATTATCTATGGCTGCTTTACACAGACAGGCCCACCCAGCAGTGGGTGTTCTGGTGCGTATGCGGTGGGGGGGCGTCCATGCAATGGGCTGGCGGTTGGGGGAGGAGAATGGATGCTCACTGGGTATGCACCCGTGTAAAGACCACGGGTGGTGGGTGTTCGTGTGTGCATGCTCCCAGCGCACAGGCATTTACACCCATCGCCCACCCGTCTCCACCCACGGGGCCATCCGTAAAAATGGAGGAGGCCCAGTGGGTGGAGATGGGTGGAGGTGGGTACAGATGTGTATGTGTGTCTGTGGCCTTTGTCACACACGGTGTCTTTAGACATAACAAGGATCGGGTGTCAAAACCCCTAAGCACGTGTTTCGCCGTTGTAAGATTCATAACAATCCCAACACCAATTCACCACCTGTTGAACACACGATGTGAATGCCATTGCATCACAAGGACAATTTGCGTGTTTCAGCTGAACACGTGGCCAACGTTGTGTCGAATGATATCGTGTGGCGTGTTAGCAAGTACAACACAGAGAACGAGGTGGCAGTGCTTGCGTGCTGAGATCGGGCGGTGAGCAAAACACAATTTACCCCAAGATGGGCTGTGTGTCTAAGCAGCACCACATGGTGAAGACAGGGCCAAACCGGTGTTTATATCAAGGTCAAAACACACATTCAGACACCTGTTGATGTTATGTGTAAAGACGCCCAAAGACACTCTAACACTGATAAAATAGGTGTTACCTTTTATTATACATGTTGCAGAGCACCCATAGAGCACACCTGCAGCCCTGCATCATGTATAATAAAATGTAACACCCATTTTATCAGTGAAAGGGCACCCACCCACCTCCAACCACTGCGCAAGCACACCCATCCCCCCCATTCATGTCAAAATGGCCTATGCTACAGTTATCATGGGATCGCCCTTATATGGACCCCTCTCTACTCAAGACAAAAGCCATGCCCCAGAGGTGTCTGGATAAGGAAGTTTCTACTCAATATAATATGCATATACAGAATTAGGTGTGTGTCATTGTCATTCCAACTTAATGTCTTACTGTTTTCGTCATAGGTGACTGGTGACAGTTGATAGTGGGTGGGTAAATTAATTAATTCAAATTAATTAATTAAAGTCACTTGTGCTGAACCAGCACATACAAACACTGTTGCCCCGGAGCATGCAGGAATAAGCAGGTCTGGGATTCACTCTACATAGAGTCACTCTACGTGGAAGGGTTTCCCCAGTCCTCATACCTGTTTTCCCCATTAACCCCCCAAAATCTTTCCCTTCCTATTCCCCATCCCCTCCACACACCCCTCTCTCTCCCATTAACCACCACCACCACCTTCTCCCTCCCCCCATTTGCCTGCCTGCTCCATACACCCCTTCTTCCCCATTAACCCCCAAACACTTCCACCCCAATCAACCCCACCCCCTCTACACACTCCTCTGCCCATTCATCCCTGTGTCCTGCTGTGGCAGCTTCCCCCCATCCCTTACCTCAGGTTGACCCCGCTCCCCTGCTCTTCATGCCAGCTGCCCTCCCCTCAACCTGACCCTGCTGTGGCTCCTGGCTCACTGCTCCAGGTCCCTCTAGCTCCTGCCTGGAGCTAAATGATCCAGGTAGTCACTGAGCCCCTGCAGCAGCAGCTCTCTAAGCCAGTTAATGGGGACCTTGGCGTGGCCAGGGATGAGACCAACATAGCTCGCTGAAGGGAAACAGAGTCCCCTCCTGCTGTGTTCTGGAAAGTGCTTTGAAACTCCCACGCATGCATCACAGGCCGGCACCAGGAAGAATCAAGTGTGGGAGTTGCCCTACACACTGGAACACGGCATGAGTCAGGGAGGAGAAGCTGTGAGAGAATGGATTGTCGAGGTGCTGGAGGGGGGTTGCAAATGCTGGTGACTGGTGGGGGGGTGACCCTAAAAATCAGGTGGAGGAGCACTTGCTCCCCTTCCATCCCTACACGTAAACCATGGTTTTAGTGTCTTTCTGAATGTACCAAACTATTCGTTGGAAGTTGTGCTATAACAAATTGACATGTTTCAGTCATGGGAAAAACTGATCCACTGAGTGTACACGGAAAAGAAACACCGAAGAAAGACATTTTGACACCTTCCAATCATATTGAGAAAGTAGGTGCTCCCAGCCAACAAAAAAAAATCTTTAGCTATGTTCTTTCAGTGATGAGACACACAACAATGAATAGAGTTTGGGTAGCTTAAAGTTATATGTCAGTTCACACACATGGGATGATGGGAAACATCAAACTCTATATTCCTTATCCTGAATAAGTAATGTATGATGCAGTTTACTGTCAATGTTTTGCTGTGACTGTTCCTTAATAAGAAGTTTTCAAAAATGTGCTTCATGAATGTATAATAGCATTTTTTTTTAAATTGCACAAAATTATTCCTTACTGGCACTGATTTGTTATTCAATGGACTCCTTAGGGAGTCTCGGTCTAAAGTATTTGGAATAACTCAAATTGCAAATTCATAGCATATTATGAAGTTTGCCACAGCAATGTTTTCAGGCATAACGTATTATGCTAAAATATTATTTTAATAAATGAATAGCACCCAGTTGAGCAATCACTAATGGCCTTGACACTATTATTTATTACACCACTTTTGCAGTACCAAGGTTCTCTGTAGTTGCTTCGACCTCTAGTGTCACTGTGGAGATGCAAATCTTCCTCAGGTGGCAGAAGCCAAAAGTCACTTCTGAGTGTTCCTACACATTCTGGGTGATTTCAGACGTTACGCGGTCCCGATTCACCACAGTAGATTCCCACTGGTGGCAAGCCGAACAACCACCCCCCATGGTCCAGGAAGGCCCTGAACAGACATGATGGGAGTGGGACCACGGCAGGGAATCGGGCAGACAGACCATGGCCCAGGGCAGCACAACAGACGTGATGCCGATTCCGGGCCATGGTCAAAACACCCAGAAGGCACTGGGGAGGGTGTGGGAGCCAGAAAGTGCAGGCGGAGGGCAAAGGAAGTCAAAAGTGACAAAAGGAAATGCCCACACAAAGGAAACAGGAAGGTAGGGGGAGGAGGGAGAAGAGCCACAGAGGCGGCAGACACAGGAGGCACAGAGACAACGAGGTTACAGTGGAACACAAAGCACAAATACATGCCCAGGCGCATACACAGGCAGGGAAGATGGGACAGGCAGGGAAGGGGGAACACAGCCAGACAGACAACACACATGGCACAATGGGCAAAGGGGGGAGGGGGGGCAGGGACAGGGTGGGGGGGACCAGCCCAGGGGCAGGGCAGGACATAGGGAACAGCATCCAGAACCCCCACAACAGCACAGCCTGCATGGGCACCCCCACAGCCACACAGGCAGTTCTGGAATGGGGGGACCCCCAGGGGCAGAGCACAGGCACAGGGGGAGGCCACACGGAACAGGGAGCAACCCGCGAATGGACCAGGAGGCAGACAGGCACCCCAAGCGCTGGCAAGGGTGCAAAGGATGGGAGGGAGGAAATCTGGAGCCGTGCAGCTGGTCCAAATACACACACACCCTGTAGGATGTCAGGAGGTGCTGTCTGAGGGGCCCAGAACACCACAGTCACAGAGTCACCCAAGAGGGGGGACATGGGCACAGGAGGGATTGCAGGCAGTCTCAGATGGTCAGCAACACCCCGGGGTGCTGGGTGGCGGCTCGGAGGTCAGGACATGGCCACAGGAGAAGACAGCCACCGAGGGGAACACCGGTTGCAGAGGTGGGCGGGGGGGGCCACAGAGGGGTCCCAGAGCCACAGGCAGGGGCAGCGGAACCCCAGGAAACAGGCAGCACAGCAGCAAGGTCAGGACATCATGGAGGGAGCGGGCTGTGACCCATGGCATCAGGATGGAGGCGGGAGCACACAGCAGGGCCAGCAACCAGGACCTGGAAGGCACAGGGGAGCTCACAGCCAGCTTCAGGGGGCCACAAAGGGGCCTGGGGCCGGGTGGCCCACCAGGTGCCTGAAGTGGGGCCACTGAAGCATGCCCCGATGGTATCCCAGTGCTGCCATCTGGTGGGCGACTAGGTAGTATGCCTCAAAAGAATCCTGCACAGCGAGCCCCACCTGCACATCGGAACGGGACCACACACCAGCCAGCGCCACCAGCTCCGCCCCGGTGGGCTCTGACAACCCATAGTCAGCAGATGGGGTACATGGGTGGTGACCGAGCTCCAACAGCCAGTGATAGACTGCCCCACGGGCCCACTGGTACCCATGGGCCCTGTGCACAGAGCCAAAGAAGGACACAGCCAGGGTGGGGCCCCCCTCCACAAGACAGGCCATGTAGGCAGCCAGGCTGCACACAGAGAGAGCAGACACAGTCTCTGCCGCCAACCTCCCCACATGCGCGCACCTCATCTCTGGGATATGCCCATTGGGAAAGGGACGCAGGCCCAGCATCTCCACATACAGCCAGCAGTTGCGGGTGCTCACCTCATAGCCAGAGTAGTGCATCCCCGAGCTGAGACTCGAATAGGCACCTGTGAGACTCTCTGGGCAGCTCAGGAGCAACTGCACAGCCAGGGAATGCCACAAGTCACACAGGGCCATGGTCTCGCGGAATGTCCAGCTATGGGGGACGCCAGGGGTGGAGGGGCCCACGAGCCCTGGGGAAGCCCTGCCAGGCATGGTCCAGCACGCGCCTGATACTAAATGTAAGGCAAGAGGGACCCCACAATCCCTGGAGGGATGGGAGGGAAAGCAGGGGAACTCCAAGGCCAAGCGATAAGGTCACAGGCCACAACATTGCCCGGCTAATGAGCAAGGCGTGGAGTGTGGACCCTGCCCAGCTGCTGGAACTGAACACACAAACAGGACATCCTACACACAGGGCAGTGAGGACAACAGCCAGCCAAAACACATAGAGGTGGGAGGTGATGACAGCAGAAATGCAGCTGCAGCCCTCACGCCCGGGCGCATGCTTGACCATGCACCAGGCCCCATGCAGGGAACTCAGGTGTGTGCACTGGGGTGCTCACTGCCACCCCGGCCCAGTCCCCATGCAAGAGCCAGCCCAGCCAGCTGGGGGGGCAGCAGAGGTGATCCGGGTCACCCCCCAGCTGTTAGACAGGTCGCGAACAGGGGGTGGGCCAACACGTGACCCAGACTATAACGGGTGGGCCCCCAACCCACCTTGGGCACCGTTCATCATGGATCTGGGGTGGTTGAGCGTTTGCGGGATGCACCGAGCAGTATGCGCAGAGTGGTACGGCTCGCACACGGACCTCTTGCACATCCTAATCGCAGAGGTGCACCTGGCCACCCAACTGTGGTTGAGCATGGCCAGGAGTGCTTCTAGCACCCGGAGACCCCACTATGGGTGCAGGTGCTCCCTGGCCTGGCTCAGGGCCCAGAGGGGTGGTGGGCCAGGGCGCTGGCTCAATGGGATGAGGCCACCTGGAGAGCGCACTTTCGGATGGACAGGTGCACCCTCCTGTGACTCACGGAACTGTTAACACCCTGGCTGGAGCGGCAGCCCATCCCCATGCGGACCCCCATTCCCATGGTCCAGCGGGTGGCCATCGAGGTCTGGGCTCTTGCAACACCTGACTCCTGACGGTCCGTCTCACAGCATTTCGGTGTCGGGGTGAGCACCATCGCTGGTATCCTGTGAGATGTCTGTGAGGTGGTGAAGGGCATGCTCCTGGACTGAGCGATCCAGCTGGTGGACCAGGAGGCCGTGATTGCCGGCTTCGCAGATGGAGGGTTCCCCAACTGCATGGGCACTGTGGACGGCAGCCATATAGAGATCCTCCGCCCCTCAGATGGAGAGGTCATAGAATATGTCAGCAGAAACGGGTACCACTCCCTGCAGCTGCAGGCGGTCATGGACCACCGGGCGCAGTACATAGACATTTTCACGGGCCACTCAGGGCTCAGCCACGATGCCTGGATCATGACCATCTCACCCTTCTATGCCTGGATGTACCGCAGGGACTTTGCAGACATGGGGATGACCCTGATTGAGGGGGTGCTGATGCCCCCCCGCATCCTGGGGGACCCGGCCTACCCACTCACGTAGTTACTGATGAAGGCCTAGCCAGTCGCTAGGAACCCAGTGGAGCTGCTGTACAATACCCACCTGTGTGCCTGCCGGACCGTGGACGAGAGGGCCTTCGGAGCCCTCAAGCAGTGATGGTGGAGCCTCGCGGGCCGCCTTGACTACATGGTGGAGACCTTGGCCCTGGTGATCGGAGCCTGCTTTGTGCTGCACAACGTGTGTGAGACTGATGGGGCTTCCCTAGACTACCACGTGCCCTGGAGCCCTCCCGGCCCTGTGCCCTTCTATGTGAACGTAGAGAACCTGCGGGACTACTAGTACGCAAAGCGCATCCGTGCAGCCCTGGTCAGGCGGATCAACTGGGAGCCTGAGCCGTGAGGCCGCACACCTCTGTCTCCACCACCCCGGGGCCCACACCAGCACCCTGGGTGCACCCCTCAATGCCTACCCTCCCCCAGCTCCGGATCCCTGAACAGAACCACGGAGGCTACTGTTGTGCCCGTACATTTTTTGTGACCACCACCTACAGGTGCCCCCCACCACCACCCACCTCCCGATGCTGTGTCCCCCCCTCAAGCCGCCTTCCCCCCCACCCCCCCATCTCTGGGGCCTCCCCCTCGCCCCCTTGTGGGTGCCATGGAGCTCTGGGAGCTCCCCCCCGCTGTCCATGTCCCCAACAGTGTCTTGGGATGCCTCGGTGTCCTGAGGGGCAGGTGGTGGTGGGAGGGAGGGTGGACCCAGGTCCAGAGGGACCCCCTGGGTGGCTGCTCCCTCTGGAGGCGTACAGGGACCAGGAGGTGGATGCACGGGCCCAGCGGGTGTGCTGGTGTCTGGGGTGGTGGCGGAGGTGGTGTGGGCACCGAGGGGCCCAGAATTTGGGCCAGGGCAGACAGGTTGCCTGACGGGGTGGCTTCCATCACATACGCATTGATGGTCCCCGTGTGCAGGAGCAGCAATGTGCCGATGTTGTGGGAGCGGTCCATCTTGTCTGAATGCTCCCTCACCATCCTTTCGATGGCCTGTTCCAGCTGCCCACATGCCTCCACCTGCCTGCTGTGGTCCTGGTGCTCTCGCCTCCGTTCCATTCGCACCTCCACCTGCAGCCTTCGGTCCCTTGCCTCCGCTTGTAGCACGGCCCTTTCAGTGGCCACCTCCATCCGGTCGATGGCCGAGTTCATCTGCTCACCCTGCTTGGTGGTTGAGCGGACCATGTCCTCCACCTGTTCCTCCCTCCAGCACCGTACCCATGCCCGGTGCTCCTACATCTGTTGTGCTGGGGGCATGGGACTGGATTGCTGGGGCCCCTTGGGTCACCCTGTTGGGGTACACATTAGGGTTTGGTTAGGTGCCCCAGCTGCCCGTCCCCTATCCCATGCCACGGCTGTGGGGTCATCCCCCCCTCGGGCTGGTGGCCGGTGCCCTCCCATGACATTCCCCTGTGCCCAGGCCCCCACTCCCCCACACCGCATGCCCCGGATCCCCTGCCAGGCCTCCCCCGGCACCCTCTAGCACCCCCCACTTGCCGGTGTGCCTCACCTGGGACCTCTGGCTGCTACCGGGGCTGCTCTCCACTGTCCTCCTCACCCACCAGTCGCAGTTGCCGCAGAGTGCCATGCCCTGTGGGAATATGGGAGGGCTTGGGCAGGGGTGGGATGCACGTATGCCCCAGCAGCCCCCCGGGGCTCCTTCCCATGGTCTGGGGTGCCCGGGGTTGCTGGGGGTGACCCAGTGCCCAGTGTGCCCCCCTCCCCCCTGCCGATACCCTCCAGACCATGTCCCTTCCCGTCCGCTTGCTTACCCTCGATGTCAGTCTCGGATCCCTCCGAGGCTGGTTCCTCTGTATTACTGGGGTCCCCCTGTGTTGACTGGCTGAAGGTAACCAGTGTGCTAGCCTCGGATTCTCCAGGTCGGGACAGGGGCTTGGGACTCTTGGGGATGGTGCACGAGGGGGGCCTGCAGGTCCTTGAGGTCCCGGGGTGTTCTTCTTTGGGGGTGGGGCCCCTGGAGTCAGTGCCTTCTAGGGGGGAAGCACAGGGAGGGGGTACCTTGGCCTGTTCCCTGCCCTGGACCACGATGCTACCCACGAGGCGCGGGGCAACAATGGAGCCCTTCATGTGCAGGATGCGGTCCAGGGCATCATAATAGGGGGCGGTCCAGGATCCATGCCTGGACCGCTGGTTGTTTTCCTGGATGGCCTTGTACCCCCTCTTGAGCTCCTTGACCTTCAATCTGCACTGGGCCATGGTCCTGTGGTGCCCCACCACCTCCATGTCCCGTACGATCTCCTGGTAGATGTGCTCGTTCCTCTGGTTGACGGTGAGCTCCAACTAATGCTCCAGGGTCCCCCAGATCCAGATAAAATCCTAGGTTTCCCTGTACCCCCATTGCCCCCCTAGGTGTTACGTCCGTCTCCCACGTGGGCCCTCCAGGTCCTCCTCTGCCTCTTCCTCCTGGCCACCACCCATTTCCTCCAGCGGCTCGGGCTCCCAGGCCCATTTCTGTGTCTGTGAGTTATATGGGGGGTGGGGGTTGGTTATTGGGTTGCCTCATCCCCGCGGCCCTTCCCCCTTTCCCCTCCCCTGCCGGCCCACACACCTCCCTTGGTGCCACTGTGCCCTTGCACACACACCCCTTGGTTCCCTTACCCATTTCCATGGTTCCTCATCCCTGGGGCCAGTTGTCGTCTCTGGGGTGGCCTATCCCAGCTGCTGCGGTCGCTGCGGCTGCTGCTTCTGTCCCTCCACCACCTCCATGTGCAGCACGACCACCGCCGCTTCTGCCTGTACCACCTCCTCCTCCTCCTCCCTTGCTCTCTAGCCCTTCACTCTCCTCTCCCTTCCACCTTGCTCCATCCCACCATGTCTCCCTGCTGCTGTGTGCCCTTTAAATCTCCCTCCCCGGCCTGTGTTGTTGCTCATTGCCTGGCAGCGATGCTGCATGCTTTTTTTGCTCATTTTTCTTGATTTCAGCTGGTGGTTGCCATTCTGACATTACTTTTTGTCGTTTCCCGGTGGAAATTACTTTGACCATGCTTTCGGAGATGGTCCGGGCTGGACCTCTGGAAGGGTGGTGAATATTGTCCCCTGATGGGGATCGACTGTGGTTAACATCTGGCGGCAGCCGAACAGACGTTCAGGGCCCTTTGGCCCCGCCGCGGGGTTGAGTGTGGTTCACTGTGGTTGACATTGGGTGAAAACAGACATGACGCTAACCACCCTTTAACCACTCTCGGTGGTTATTTATGCATGTTTCAGGGCTGCATAGGGCACCAATACAGTCCTGCAACATGCATAAATAACCACCAAGGGTGGTTAAAGGGTGGTTAGTGTCATGTCTATTTTCACCCTGTGATCTCATAACGTCTGAAAACACCCTATGGTAGGCCCATAAATGTTTGTGTGACCACACATGCAAATAACTGCCTGATAAACCAGGGTCTTGAGCGTGCTGTTCATGCCTGCTGCCTGGAATCATGCCATTCTTGATCCACTCAATCCATGGAGACAAACCTTGTCAAAGTCTGCAATGATCTCTTCATGGCCGAGGCCAGGGGCCATTATTGAATCCAATTCTCCTTGATCTTTCTGCTGCTTTCATCGCTGTGGACCACCATCTGCTCCTTGACACTCTGTCCTCCTTTGGATTTCAGGACTCCATCCTATCCTACTTCTCCTCTTACCTCTCCTACCACACATATAGTTTATCCTTTGGTGGATCCTCCTCTATGCTATCCTACTATCAGCTGGTGTACCCCAAGGCTCAGTCCTGGGTCCTCTTCTCTTCTCTTCAGTGTCTTCTCTTCTCCCTTTACACTTGTTCCCTTGGTGCTCTGATCTCCTCCTACGGCTTTCTTTTTTTTTTTAATTATTAGTATTTATTGTTTGAGAAAAATTCATACATAAAGACCACTTACAATCCTCTTACAAAGGGTATTTTCAGACGTTATGAGATCACAGTCAACCACAGTGAACCACAGTCAATCCCGTGGCGGGGCCAAAGCACCCTGAACGTTTGTTTCGCGGGCACCAAATGTTCACCACAGTCAATCCCCACCAGGGGTCAAAAATAACCATGCTTACAGAGTTCCATCCCAGACCATCTCCGAAAGCGTGGTCAAAGTGATTCCCACCGGGAAACAAAAAAAAGTAACGACTGAATGGCAACCACCGGCAGGAATCAAGTAACATGATTCCCAGCCGGGGACAAAGCATGCAGCGTCGCTGCCAGGCAACGAGCAACAACACAGGCCGGGGAGGGAGATTTAAAGGGCACACAGCAGCAGGGGGACGTGGCGGGTTGGAGCGAGGCGGAAGGGAGAAGAGAGCGGAGGGTAAGAGAGCAAGGCAGGAGGAGGAGGAGGAGAAGGCGCAGGCGGAGGAGGCGGTGATCATGCTGCACATGGAGGCGGTGGAGGGACAGCAGCAGCAGCAGCCAACACAAGCCACCCCAGTGCCTTCCGGGTGCTTTGACTATGGCCCGAGATCGGTGTAACGTCTGTTGTGCTGCCCCGGGCTGTGGTCTGCCGGTCCGATTCCCTGCCATGGTCCCACTCCCATGACATCTGTTTGGGGCCTCTCTTGCCCATGGGGGTGGTTAGCCGGTTCGCCACCACTGGGAATCCACTGTGGTGAATCGGGTGCCCGTAATGTCTGAAACCACCCAAAGTACACCAAGATTACAGTTTGGTCAACAGATTTTACAAATTTACAAATTCAAACTATAAAAGAAAAAACAAAAGAGAACAAAAGAGAACAAGAGCTCACATATTCTGTGTCCTTAAGGAGTGGGATTCAGTCTCTTTGGAAATGGTCCCGTGCTTGGGTTAAATCCCAAATATCATTTGGTAGCCTTTTTTGTCCATATTCTTCTTAACCACTATTATTGGTGTCCAAGTCTCTTAAAAACCGTGCAACCTGTTATGGAGATCAGTATGCAATCTCTCCATGGTAAACATAAACCATATTTTGTAAAACAACTCATCCATGGAGAGCTCCTCAGCCGCCGTACAATGTTTAGCTATAATACTTATAGCTGCTAGAAATATGACCTTACATGATCCCTGACAGAGGATAAATGTTAATAATAATAATAATAATAATAATAATAATAATAATATAAGGTGCAACTTCCCCTGCTACCTTATTAATTAACTTCCATACCTTACACCAAAATACCTGAACCTTCCCACAATCCCACCAGCAATGTTTTTCTCCACAGCCCCTCCAACAGAGCCCTTTCCCTGTTAGATTGGCAAATCTCACCCTCTCAGGTGTCAGGTTGTACTCGATAGTCAGTTTAATCTGGATTTCCCTGACCTCCAAGGAGGCCACACATTTATTCATACTTTTTTCCCCTCCTCTTCTTCCAGGGGCAAACATATGTCATTCCTCCATTTTTCAATATATGTGACTGGCGAGGTATAGGTTAATTTCTTTAGTTCTTTATATATCATCCCCAAACTGCCTGAGGCTTTATTTCTTTTAAAAATTATTTTCTCAAGCTTATAAGTTTCCCTGCTTAAACGTCCCCTGTTTTGAGGGGGAATTAACCAGACCCTTCAACTGTAGGTATTGAAAGATATTTATGTTTTCTTGTGTCAATTCCTCTACCTTTTGAGGGAGTATAAATTTCCCCCCTACAAACAGCTGCTCCATCCTGGTTACCCCCTTTTTCTTTAGGGAGGATCTGATCCCCGGGGCTATGCCCCATTCTCTGATTTATAATGACTCTATTGGAGTGAAGGGGGACATAGCTCCTTCCGCCCCCATTTTTTTCTTTATTTTTTCCCAGTTCTTACACAAGGTACCAACAAATGGATGTTCATTTTTAGTTTCTGTAGGGATGGTACCCTGATCTACAATCAGATCCTTTCGCGTTTGTATCTGTAAGAGTTCTTTTTCTAGTTCTGCCCATTCAGGCGTAGTCGAGTTGTGATACCAGTCATATACCCCCCTAGAGATGCTGCCATGTGATAAAGTCTTATATCAGGGACATATCCCCCTTCTATTGAAGTTGCATTAAAGATTGTTTCCTAATCCGTGGTTTCTTCCTGTTCCACACTATGTCCTTTAAAAGATCATCATTTAATTAAAAAAAGGACTTTGGCAGTGGGATTGGGATTGCCATAAGCTTGTACAAAAGCTTGGGGAGCACTATCATTTTGACGCATGCCCTTCTCTGGCTTTCAGTACCATCTTTATGCTGATGATTCTCAGATCTACCTCTCTGTACCAGGACTATCACCCAGAATTCAGTCCCAGATCTCAGACTGCTTGTCTGACATCACTGTCTGGATGTCTCACCAACACCTTAAACTCTCCATGGCCAAAACAGAAGTTTTTATCTTTCCTCCTAAGTCCACTTATCCCCTCCCACCTCCCTCCATCTCTGTAGAGAACACTGTAATCCTCCCAGTCTCCTTAGCCTGCAATCTTGGGGTCATCTTTGACTCCTCTCTCTCCTTCTCTGCTCACATCCAAAACTTGCCATTTCTCTATAATATTGCCAGAATCCATCTCTTTCTATCTCTGAACACACTACTAAAACTCAAATCCATTCTCTCATCACATCCCACTTAGACTACCGCAACCTGCTTCTCACAGATCTCCCACTGAGACACTTATCTCCACTCCAGTCTAGTTCAACATGAATCCAGTCTAGTTCAATATAGTTCAACTAGATTCCAGTCTAGTTCACCACAGAACATGTGGTGCCAGGTGCTGCTGGTAGGGATTGACAAGGTGCATGAGATTTTGCCACCTGCCAGCCTGAACTTCAGCAAAGAGGGATAAAAAATTGGGCAGTACAAACAAAGCTAGTAACAATAAAAACAAATATAACTTTTATTAACAAAACAACAACAACGTTATAAAACAAAACCCAAACATTTTAAACTAGTAAGGAAACTTATCTATCTATTTATTCAGTCTTTGGTCCTGCCCCCAGGAAGTTGGGGGAAAGGCAAAAGGGCTGCATGGGAGATAAGGTCAGGGGGCATCAAACCCGCTGGCATTTCATAGCCATGCTCAATGGCATAGTTGACAGCCCCTCCCACGGCCGCCTGCCAGTTGGAGGCCGTCAGTGGAGACGTACTTTGAGACATACTGCACGTACGCCTCCACCTCCTGTTCCTGCACCTCAACCACCTGAAACTGTTTCACCAATCGGTTCTCCATGGCGGCCGCTCACTGCTGCAGGCCGGCAACAAAGTCCCAGGTGCGCCTATCCACCTCGGCCCGAAAGGCCTTTGCCGTTGGAGACTCCCAGGGCCCAGGGGACTCCACATCAGAGCTGGAGGAGGGGGAAGGTTGTCGGTGTCTTCTCTTTTGGGTTGTAGTCCCCTCCTTCTTCTGACACTGATGCTCCAGCTCCATGGCCACACCAGAGTCCTGCAGCTGAACCACCTTCTCCCCGTGTAGTTTCTCAATGTGGGAGATTAGGCCTGATGTGGTCCCCTACCTGGCCCATTTGAATCTTTTGCCACATGCCTAAAGAACATAAAAGATAGGAAGGAACATAAGAAGTCCCATACTGCATCAGACCAGTGGTTTGTGTCAAGCCTTCCTGCATTCTGTCTCCACAAGTGGGTGGGCAACAATCTCTCTCTGCAGGGGACTTCTGTTCATAACAGGTCATAGAGGGTAATGCATGCATACCCTGTTGTTCCAGCCCCCGTGCCTTACCTTGCAGACGGCAAACCCGTTCTCCTTATCATACCACCTCCAGACATTGGACCTTTTCCGCACACTGTCTGGGGGTGGCACTGGCGACCTCCACCTCAATGATGTCCTGCACATGGCACCAGCACCGGGGGCAGCATCATCAGCCTCTCTGAAACAGGAACACATAAACAACACCTAAGTAATATCATGCATTTATGATGATGCCTCTATTCCTCCCTCCTTGGGGTGCTTGTGTCGCGTTGCGTGATCTCTTTTTTACAAAAGGAAAGAGGGATGATTTGCCCAGCAGAGCTAGTCTGGCTGGATTGGGCCACTCTCCTCCAAATTGTATAAAATGAGTTTACACTTTACTTTAATGCCAGACTAGTAAAGCAAGTATTGTAAAATGACAATATATTTATAAATAAATGGAACATGAGACTTTTGAATATAAAAATATATGCATAGTTTGCTTAAATTTAAATAGAAAATATCAGTAGCTTACACAGAATAGTATTGATAGCCAATCAAAGTTACATGATCTTAAAACATTTCTATTTTAAGAAAAAAGCTTCTAAAAGCTTAACATATGCACAATTCATTGGCTCAAAGATATCAATGATAATAATTACATTCTTCCCAGTCCTTCCCTTTGTCTGCCAAGATGGTGGTGAGAGAGAAATCCCAACATAGTGTAGGATTTCAGTCTGAAGAAGCAAGTTTGTGTCTCCCTTCTTAAGCTTGCCTGACAGGAGACTGACATTCCTTTTTTTTATATTTTTATTGAAATTTTCACGATAACATCATCTGATTATAAACATATCCATGTTACAGCTCTTTTTGATGAAAACCTTACAATGACATCACTACAAAAACATTAAAAAAACCTAAGAAATTATAACCAATACCAAAAACTTAGTGCGTGTGTTACTAAAGCGTACTGTGATGGCACTTTGTACGCGGAGGTGTTGCTAAGCCTGGCCGGACACTCTTCTTGAAATTATGAGTTTTTCCTTGTTGAAAGTTTAGAATTGAGCGTCAAGAAGCGTCTGTAAATCTTTCTTCCATGCCATTTCTTTGCCCAACGCCTGCACAATGGGAATCCAAGTCTCTTTGAAGTTATTAAGCTTCATGAAGACCTGCATGAAGTTTTTCCATCGAAAACATAAAAACAAGTCTCTGCAGCCATTTTTCCAGCTGGAGCTCATTCTGGTCTTTCCAGTGTCTTAGAATTATATTTATGGTAGCTAAAAATAACATTTTGCAAGATTGATTTTTTACCTTTAGATTTTCCCCCTTTGGCTATAACCCCAGAAGGGCCACCTCTGGTCTAAAGGGAACTAGAGTCCCAACCAGTTGGTTTACCACTCTCCATACCTTTCGCCAGAAGACCTGCAACTTGCTGCACCCCCCACCAGCAGTGTATGTAGTCCCCGTTCTCTCCACAACCTCTCCAACAGAGCGCCTCTCCCCCTGGTATCATATATCTTGTTCTGTTTGGAGTTAAGTAATACCTTGCAGTCAGTTTTATTTGTGCTTCTTTAATTTCTAACGAGGAGGCACAGTTATGCATGTGCTCCCAAATTATTTTTTCCTCCTGTTCCCCTAAATCCATCTTTAAATCTTTATTCCATTTTTCAATGTAAGTGTTCCTGTTGCTGTATAGTATACTTTTGAGTTCTTTGTATAGTCTCCCCATTCTCCCAGCTGTTTTACTTCTCTCGAATAGCAGCTTTTCAATTTTTTGTGGTTCCCTCCCATAATTGTCCCCATTTTGTTGGGCAGTGCATAAATCTTTGAATTGTAAATATTGAAAGGTATCCAATTTTTGCTGTGTTAATTCTGCCATCTTCTGTATATGGATAAACCTCCCCTTAAGGAATAATTGATGCATTTTAGTTATCCATCTCAATCTCAAACTCTTTCTCAGACTCGGAGTCAGTTGGATTCCTTTGGCCTCGTTAGTATAAATGGGAGTATAGGGGGATTTTCCTGGTATAATTTTTGCCTTTTTTTGAATTTTCAGCCACATTTTTACTACCGATCCTACAAAGGGATGTTTTTTGGTTGAAACTGTTTGACCCCCCTCAAGATCCAATATTAAATTTTGTAGAGAATCCACCCACATTGCGTGCCTTTCTAATTCAACCCATTCCTGGGCTTCCGGCTCATGGTACCAGTCTGGTAGTGCACTCAGCACTGCAGCTTTATAGTACACTTCCATATCTGGCAAATTAATCCCTCCTTTATCTCTCATTCTCATGAGAGTTAATTTTTTCATCCTAGGTTTCCTACCATTCCAGTTTAGATTGTTCAGCAAGCAGTCACATTTCTTAACAAATTTATCTGGGAGTTTTATTGGTAAAGTACTAAATCTATATAAGATTTTTGGGAGTGATATCATTTTAAATAAATTTATTTTCCCCAGCCATGTCACCATCAAGTTTTTCCAAGGTCTTACTTCTTCTTCCAATTTACTTAGTAAGGGGACATAATTTTTTTCATATAAATCCGTCGTATTTCTGGATAGAATTATCCCCAAGTATTTTAATCCTACATTACTTATTGGAAAGGGAGAAGTTTTTGCAAGATGTTGTTCCTGTACTTTGTCCCTACCAAATACCACTGCATATGACTTTTCTCTATTTATTCTGTACCCAGAGATTTCACCAAAGTCAGTAAAAACTTTTAACAATTCTTTACATNTATGATGATGCCTCTATTCCTCCCTCCTTGGGGTGCTTGTGTCGCGTTGCGTGATCTCTTTTTTACAAAAGGAAAGAGGGATGATTTGCCCAGCAGAGCTAGTCTGGCTGGATTGGGCCACTCTCCTCCAAATTGTATAAAATGAGTTTACACTTTACTTTAATGCCAGACTAGTAAAGCAAGTATTGTAAAATGACAATATATTTATAAATAAATGGAACATGAGACTTTTGAATATAAAAATATATGCATAGTTTGCTTAAATTTAAATAGAAAATATCAGTAGCTTACACAGAATAGTATTGATAGCCAATCAAAGTTACATGATCTTAAAACATTTCTATTTTAAGAAAAAAGCTTCTAAAAGCTTAACATATGCACAATTCATTGGCTCAAAGATATCAATGATAATAATTACATTCTTCCCAGTCCTTCCCTTTGTCTGCCAAGATGGTGGTGAGAGAGAAATCCCAACATAGTGTAGGATTTCAGTCTGAAGAAGCAAGTTTGTGTCTCCCTTCTTAAGCTTGCCTGACAGGAGACTGACATTCCTTTTTTTTATATTTTTATTGAAATTTTCACGATAACATCATCTGATTATAAACATATCCATGTTACAGCTCTTTTTGATGAAAACCTTACAATGACATCACTACAAAAACATTAAAAAAACCTAAGAAATTATAACCAATACCAAAAACTTAGTGCGTGTGTTACTAAAGCGTACTGTGATGGCACTTTGTACGCGGAGGTGTTGCTAAGCCTGGCCGGACACTCTTCTTGAAATTATGAGTTTTTCCTTGTTGAAAGTTTAGAATTGAGCGTCAAGAAGCGTCTGTAAATCTTTCTTCCATGCCATTTCTTTGCCCAACGCCTGCACAATGGGAATCCAAGTCTCTTTGAAGTTATTAAGCTTCATGAAGACCTGCATGAAGTTTTTCCATCGAAAACATAAAAACAAGTCTCTGCAGCCATTTTTCCAGCTGGAGCTCATTCTGGTCTTTCCAGTGTCTTAGAATTATATTTATGGTAGCTAAAAATAACATTTTGCAAGATTGATTTTTTACCTTTAGATTTTCCCCCTTTGGCTATAACCCCAGAAGGGCCACCTCTGGTCTAAAGGGAACTAGAGTCCCAACCAGTTGGTTTACCACTCTCCATACCTTTCGCCAGAAGACCTGCAACTTGCTGCACCCCCCACCAGCAGTGTATGTAGTCCCCGTTCTCTCCACAACCTCTCCAACAGAGCGCCTCTCCCCCTGGTATCATATATCTTGTTCTGTTTGGAGTTAAGTAATACCTTGCAGTCAGTTTTATTTGTGCTTCTTTAATTTCTAACGAGGAGGCACAGTTATGCATGTGCTCCCAAATTATTTTTACCTCCTGTTCCCATAAATCAATCTTTAAATCTTTATTCCATTTTTCAATGTAAGTGTTCCTGTTGCTGTATAGTATACTTTTGAGTTCTTTGTATAGTCTCCCCATTCTCCCAGCTGTTTTACTTCTCTCGAATAGCAGCTTTTCAATTTTTTGTGGTTCCCTCCCATAATTGTCCCCATTTTGTTGGGCAGTGCATAAATCTTTGAATTGTAAATATTGAAAGGTATCCAATTTTTGCTGTGTTAATTCTGCCATCTTCTGTATATGGATAAACCTCCCCTTAAGGAATAATTGATGCATTTTAGTTATCCATCTCAATCTCAAACTCTTTCTCAGACTCGGAGTCAGTTGGATTCCTTTGGCCTCGTTAGTATAAATGGGAGTATAGGGGGATTTTCCTGGTATAATTTTTGCCTTTTTTTGAATTTTCAGCCACATTTTTACTACCGATCCTACAAAGGGATGTTTTTTGGTTGAAACTGTTTGACCCCCCTCAAGATCCAATATTAAATTTTGTAGAGAATCCACCCACATTGCGTGCCTTTCTAATTCAACCCATTCCTGGGCTTCCGGCTCATGGTACCAGTCTGGTAGTGCACTCAGCACTGCAGCTTTATAGTACACTTCCATATCTGGCAAATTAATCCCTCCTTTATCTCTCATTCTCATGAGAGTTAATTTTTTCATCCTAGGTTTCCTACCATTCCAGTTTAGATTGTTCAGCAAGCAGTCACATTTCTTAACAAATTTATCTGGGAGTTTTATTGGTAAAGTACTAAATCTATATAAGATTTTTGGGAGTGATATCATTTTAAATAAATTTATTTTCCCCAGCCATGTCACCATCAAGTTTTTCCAAGGTCTTACTTCTTCTTCCAATTTACTTAGTAAGGGGACATAATTTTTTTCATATAAATCCGTCGTATTTCTGGATAGAATTATCCCCAAGTATTTTAATCCTACATTACTTATTGGAAAGGGAGAAGTTTTTGCAAGATGTTGTTCCTGTACTTTGTCCCTACCAAATACCACTGCATATGACTTTTCTCTATTTATTCTGTACCCAGAGATTTCACCAAAGTCAGTAAAAACTTTTAACAATTCTTTACATGAGCTCTCTGGATCAGAAACATAAAGCAATAGGTCATCTAAAAACAGAGATAGCTTATGTTCTTTCCCTCCAATTTTCACCCCTTTAATTTTCTCATTTTGGCGAATCGCATTCGCCAGCACTTCTAAAACAATATTGAACAGGAGTGGAGACAGGGGACATCCCTGCCTAGTTCCCCTTTGTAGCTCAAAATTCTCCGAGAGTTCCCCATTAATTAAGATTCTAGATTGTGGCTTTTTGTATACGGCTTTGATCCATTTTAGGACTTTCCCTTCAAATCCCATCTTTTCCATTGTGAGAAAAAGACAATCTATTTCAACCAAATCAAAGGCTTTCTCAGCATCCACTGAGATTATGGAGGCCGGGGTTTTATTCACTTCTAAGTTATATATTATATTTATTGCCTTTCTTATATTATCTTTCCCCTGTCTCCCGGGGATGAACCCCGCCTGATTGATATGAATTACTTCCCCGATTATTGACTTCAGCCTATTGGCTAATATTTTTGCAAATAATTTGTAGTCTGAATTCAGTAGGGAGATCGGGCGATAACTGCCACATAATTCTACAGGTCTGCCTGGCTTGGGGATCAGGGTCACCGTTTCTAAGTAAAAATTTGGGGGCATGACTGCTTCTTTCCAAATATTATTAAATGCATTAGCTAAGTGTGGGGCAAGTACCTCTTGGAAGGCTTGGTAAAATTCATTCAGAAAACCATCCGGGCCACAAGCTTTGTTTTTCTTTAGTGTGGCAATTGCCTCTAGAACCTCCTACACTGTTATTGCTGTGTTTAAGAAAGCCTTTTGGTCCTCATTAATCTGAGGAATCTTTATAGTATTTAGCAACCTTTTTCTTTTTTCTTTTTGGGGCCTACAGGATGTATAAATATTATTGAAAAAAATCCAGGAAGGCCTTTTGAATTTGCTTTGGTCCCCTAATTGTTCTCCTTGTGCATGCTGCACTTTTGTGATGAAAGCCTTCCTTTGTTTAGATTTAACTAGGTTGGCCAGTATGCCTTCATTTGGGCCATACATATTAACTAATGAGACTTGTAGGTTCCCCAGTTTACCAATGACACACAAAAATCTCCCCTCCTTGTAAGTTATATTTTTTTCTTCCTTAAAGTCTATATTTTTATCTAATCCAATAAGGACTCCTGACTTTTTTTTGAGTGAGCAGGAGGAGAACAGCCTTCCTATTATGGGGCTGGACATTCTTGCTACGTCCTTCCTCAGCAAGTGGATTTCCTGCAGGAAAAAGATACTTGCTCCTTGTTCACTTATTAAGTTTTTAATCCTTTTCCTTTTCTGGGGAAAGTTTAGACTCCTCACATTCAGTGAGATTATTTTAAAACCACTCATTGTCCTTTATTTTTCCCTTCAGTATCTCATTATGACTCTTATCTTTATTTCCTTCCTCTTTGCCTTGAGCTATTTCGTCCCTTCCCTTGTCCTCGCTAGTATTTTTCACACACATTTCTGCACTCTTCAACTTTTAAAAACATTTACAAACTTTAACACAAGCTAAAACAAACCCTCCTCCCCTTCCTTCCCCTCCCCCCTCCCTTATACCCTCTCCTTAGAAGATCTGATGAGAATACCGAAACTCTAGTGTTCTTCCTTTTTCTTACCCCTTTCTAAGCCCTCCCCCCTCCCCCCCTTCTGATTTCAACCTTTCCCTGCATACCAACCTTTTGTCTATGCCATGGGTTATATCCTCCTTTCCCATATATCAAAAAATCCCTCTTCCCTTCTGCCAGTTCTTTTTCCACAGGCTGCCCCCCCACTTGAGAACTCCATATAGCCTATTTCAAGACACCCCTCTTCCCCTCTGCAGGCTTTTCTCTCTGTTCATCACCTCCATTAAACAGACATCCCACGCATCATAGAGTGAGCATCAAACCCCCCCTCTTCCACACAGCACTTCATTCCCCTGCCTGGACATTGAGAATGTCTGTGTCCAAATAGCCCTTTAGTAAGCCAATGTCCCCTCTTTATTCTTCAGGGCTGATGAACTTCAATTGGGGCTCCCAAATGGATGAAACAGAAATGTTACTCCTCTCCTGCCCAGAGGATCTCTCCCCTTCATTCTGCTGTTTCCTGATTACTATTCCTTGTCACCGCTGGCAATGAGTGCAGAAAGAATTCCAGGTCCTCCATGGTATCGAAGATTTTCTTTTTCCCTTTATATGTGATCAAGAGCTGTGCTGGAAAAATGATTCTAGGACTGGGATTTTTTTCTAGCATTGCTCCAAAGAATTTGTTCCATCTCATCCTTCTTTTGATAGTTTGTGGCGCATAGTCTGGCAACATTCTAACTGGATTTTACAGATATGCTTGCCTCCTTTTGATTCTAGCAGCTTGCAGCAGTTGCTCTTTGATGTTGTACAGAGTGAACTTCACTATAATAGGGCGGGGGGGCTCAGAATCCCTCTGTCTAGGGTGCCCCACCCTGTGGGCTCTGTCAATGTTGGCTTGTGTAGGTGTTCCTTATCTGGGAAATTTTCCCTCATTATTGACCATATAATTTCATTCCCATTCTCAGACCCCTCAGTTTCCTTTGCCCCATGGATCCTTAAATCCACCCTTCTGGAGCGGTTCTCCAGCTCCTCACATTTTTGCATTAAAAGGGCTGTTTCCTTTTTTAATTTATTTATGGCTCCATCAGCTTCAAGTGCATGATCCTCTAGAGAGGAGATTCTGACCTCTGCTACTTCTGTCCTTCTTGTCAGGATTTTTGTTCCCCTCTTCTATTGCCCCTTTAATTCTCCTCATTTCTCCTAACAGTTCTTTTCTCATTTGGAGAAATAGGAGTTTTATCGGGATCCCCTGTGTTTCTGCATCTGAATCGGAGCCAGCTGAATCTACCTCTCTCTCAGGGTTTACTGGTGCCCTTTCCTACCAGCTGAAGCTGATCCCCACTCCACCAGTCCCGGGGCTTCCTTCCTGCTACTGGTAGTCTTCTCTCGCTCTCCAGGACCTTCCCCCTCTCTCTGCATATGAGATTTTCCTGGGGATCCAGCCAGAGGGGATTCCTGCATCCCTAACTCTCTTTCCCCTGTTTGCTCACCAGATTCAGATGCGGCCGAGTCTTCCCCTGCCTCGGGGCTTCTTGGCACCCTTTTGGGGCTGCCGGCTGCTTTCTCCTGCTGCTCAGGCCCCGCTGTGTCCTTCTGTTGGCAAAATCTCTCTAAAGCATTTGCTTGAGAGATTTTTTGCTTGCTCTTGTTCTTGCCTGGCATTTTGCTTCTTTTGAGGGTTTTTCTTTTGCTTTTTATTCAGATTTTTGGCTTGTTTTTTACTGGGGGGTGCGGAACTCAGGCTTTTCCCTCCTAGCAAGCCCAGCACATGTGCAGATCTGGGGAGACTGACATTCCTAAGAACTGACGCTGATGACGTCAGTTAACATGGAAATACACAGGTCTCTAATTGGCTCTCTTAAAGAAACCAAACAGTGTTAGACTTCCTTCAAGGTTTGAATAAAACCTCATATTTCAATCAAAAATAAATGTCAGATTACAGAGAGACTGACCACAGCTTCAAGGTTTTTAACTATTATGAAAATAGGCAAGTTAGTTAGAAAAAACTGACTTAAATCTTCTTCTCAGTTTGGAGATGTTTATGGCTGGATCTTTTGTCATTTAGACACATAGACTGATAAGAACCTAGACACTTAGACTAGTAAGGCCCTTTACTAGCCTCCCACGTTAGCCATTTGTTTCTGTTTCCTTGGATATGGTGAAAAGTTCACTTGAGTCGTTTAGAAAAAAAAAACTCCATTGGAATGCACCTTAAAGAGGCCCAGTCTGGACCAAACTAATCACAGAAGCTGATTCTAAAAATCAATGCTGCAAAACACAAATCCATTACGTTGAAACAGAAAGTTAACATATAGAAACTCAAAATTAATACATTAGGAAGACAGATGACCCAAAAATATATGCTTATAATAGGAAATACATGACACTAGGGATGGCAAATGGAGAGACCCTGGCTGGCACGTGCAATTAATTCTGCCCTTCTTTAGGTGGGTACTAGGGAGGGATGGCAATGGAGATGAAACCCTGGCTGGCACATGCAAATCCTGCCCTTATTTGGGTGCTAGGGAGGGATAGCAATGGGAAGACCCTGGCTGGCTGGCATCTGAGAATCCTGCCCTTCTTGGGGTGCTAGGGGGATGGCAACTGGAAAGACCCTGGCTGGCATGTGCAATTAATCCTGACCTTCTTTAGGTGCTAGGGAGGGATGGCAATGGAGCTTGACTGGCACGTGCAAATCCTGCCCTCTTTGGCCCACTAGTAGGGGATGCTAGGGATGGCAAATGGAGAGACCCTTGCTGGCACATGCAAATCCAGCCCTCCTTGGGGTGCTAGTAGCGATGGCAACTGGAAAGACCCTTGCTGGCATGAGCAAATCCTGCCCTTATTTGTGGGTGCGTAGGGAATGGGATGGCAACTGGAGAGTGGAGACCCTTGCTAGCCTGGCACATGTTTGGGTGGGGGTGCTGCTCGTGCTCATGCCTGACTGCTGGAAGAGCCCCACACACTACAGTACCCTCTCTCTCTGTGGCAGACATCTGCTGCTACCCGCTGATGCCCACTGTTTGTGTCTGACTGATGCCCACCACCCACACACCCACCCGCACGCCGGTGAGCTTGCTCTAACGGATAGAGACTTTCTTGTCCTCAAAGTAAAAAAAAAGTTTACAAACCTGGCAGCAGTGGCAGCACCTCCTGTGCCCACCGGCTCTTGCTCCTCCTCCACCACCGAATGTCCAGCAGAAGTGACAGGAGGAACCTCTTTCTCCACCACCAGCTCCACTACCTTGGCCTTCCCCCAGGCCTGGCATTTAATGGTCACCTCCTTCATTTAAAAAACCCCAAAAAAAACCAAGCACACTCTCCAACCAGCCAAACCAACAGTCACCCACCAACACTCTCCAACCAGCCAAACCAACAGTCAAACCGAAACCCAACACACAGTCCAACACAAACACAGTCAAAACATACCAAACACCCAGCCAGCCAAAACACATACACTCTTGCCACACAGCTCTGATCACGACTGAACCGAACAGCCGAACCCGAACTCGGCAGTCAAACCGAATGCCCGAACTGAACTACCAGACTGAACTGGACCAAACCGAACAACCGAATCCAAACCGCAATCTGTTCGCACATCCCTATCCATTGCTGATTATGCTTTGGTTATGTGGAAAACAGCTGTGTAACACATAGGGGAAGTGTGTGTGTGTGCGTGTGTGTGTGCACGTGTTTGTGCATATGCATGCACGTGTGTGTGTTTTCCAGTTCCTGAATTTTTAAAAGTCTAGTATTTGTTCCTCTGACTCAATGTTAGCACTTGGAACTGGGATTCTGAAGGTCTTGGGTTCAATACTGGCTTATGTTAAAGGGGTTTTATAGGTGCACATGCCTGGTTTTGTTATCAGGTTTTCTTTTTCAAGGTAGCTGGTTTACCTACTTGACTATTTACCAGCTGATCCCCATGCATAGTCTGGCTGGGCGGGGGAGGGGCGAATGTCTGAAAGTTGTCAGAGTCCCTATGTGATTTTATTCCAGGTTAGTGGGGATGATGTGCCTGTGACTGGAGAACTTAGAGCATTAGGGGGTGAGTTCACGGGCAGGGATTCATGGAATGAAACTCTATACTCCAGTTGTTGGACCAAAATTATTCCACTGCCAGACACCCTATCAGGTGCCCTAGTCTAAGAAGACTAAACCAGGAAAAAGTGGGTCCCTGCCTGCCCCAGATTCAGACAAGTCACTAAATCTCTGTTTCTCAGTTTTGATCTACTAAAGAGAGACAATGGTGTATTGTTAACTCCCAATGGTATAGGATAAGTAAATGAAAAGACTATAGAGCACTCAGACACCTCTATAAGGAAGACCATATAGGTTCATAAGACCAAAAGAAAAGTAACATCTACCTCTACTATTTAACAATTCTATAGCATTACCAGTCGTACGTAGCACTGAGTGTCTGCCGCACTTTAATTCGGGACCCAGATCTCTACAGGAAAGACAAAGTGGAGACATGCCACCAGTGGGTAATAAAGGCCACAGGGATGGGTGGCAAAGTGTGACAGGCCACAAAAGCATGTATTATAGCCGAGCCTCCATGAAGCTGTAGCTGAATTTTGCATGAGGCTAAGGCTGATTGCAAGCAGCATGAGACTTGACAGGTCTGTTTTGACAAAGGAGAAGGAGAAAGGCGCCTTTTGTGTCTGGTTATTACTCTGCCTGCTGAGCTGTAAAACACTGTTTGCCTCAATTGTGTTTTCGAAACCCCCACAAAGTCATCAATATTTCTTGTTAGTTTTTATAGGTTAAGCATCGGGAACATTTGATCTTATCTCTCAGTTCTGTTTCCCTTTTGATTTTTGAAGTAATAAAAAATGAAAAGACAGCTTAGTCTTTTGCAGGCAGCCAGATGCAGGCCCACAAATCTAACTGATGATCTTAATTATCCCCCAAACACTTAGAAATGAGCACTGATTTTTTTTTCATTAAATGGAATTTTAATTAAGACAGTGATTTACATGTTAATGACCAAGTGGGATCTGCCGACTTTGGGGCTTCCCCCCCCCCTTTTGTTTTGGTGCATATTAAATGTAGATAGATGGATAGATAGAATAAAGCCATACAAAACAGGGCCAGCTGGATACCCTGTCCATCCCGGGGCAGATGAACACAGCTGCCACACTTTGGGCCACGAGGGGAGCAGTCTAAATAATCTGCCCCTCTCCCCACCCCCACCCTCCTGCAGGGAAAGCAGGCGGCCAGGTGGGCTGTTGTCACAAGCCACACATGCCCTGGGGCAAGCGCCTATCTCCACCCGACACACCATCACCCCCAGCCCACCCACTAGCCCGCCTTCTTCCATGATGTAGATAGATGCACAGGAATGACAAACTACACCCGCAGCTCTATGGTGCCGGAAGACCTTATTCCATGGCAGGCTGCCCAGGAAGTGCCTCATTACCCCACATTGGCCCAGGTGGTGCAACAATAGCCCCTGATGCATCACCAGCCTTCTGAAGAGGATGTATCGCACATCTAACCCTTCTCCAAAGGCTCAGGACAGCTGGAATTCTTTGTGTAGATGCTCCAGTTTCACCAGAATTTCACCAGAAATTTCACTAGTTTCACCAGAATTTTCGGATGGAACTTCCTGAGAGCAAGGCAACCAGGGATTGCTGTGGGCAGGTGAGACTGACAGAGGCATGGTTCAGATTAAAAGGGACCACAACTCGATTAGGAGTTTGTGCTAATATAACAGCAACAAATACTAGGGATGGGTGAACAGAACGGATTTTGGAAATTCGGTTCAGTTCCGTTCGGTTTTAAATTCGAGTTCGGAAGTTTGGTTTGGTTTTAAATTCATGTTCAGTTCAGAAGTTCGGTTCGGTCGACCGAACAGATGAAGTTCGGTCGAATTCCGAACTTCCGAACCAAGTTCGGCCATTCAAAACCAGTTTTTTTGGGGTGTGTTGCCACTAGGGATGGGCGAACAGAACGGAGTTCGGCAATTCAGTTCGGTTCAGTTCAGTTTGAAATTCGAGTTTGGTTCAGAAGTTTGGTTCGGTTGACCGAACAGACCGAGTTCGGTCCGAACTCTGAACTTCCTAACCGCGTTCACCCATCCCTAACAAATACAGCATGGCATCCTCAAATCCAATCAATCCTGCCAGCTAATTCAGACCTCTCTGGCCCCTCCCACAGGGCAAAGGTGCCCTTTCAGGGTCTGACCACCAGCACATAACCCACAAATTTGAGCTTGCCCAGATCAGCCAGCCCACAGCACTAAAAATTAGGCCGCCTTGATGGCAGGGCTGCCACCTGACCTGATCTCAGCATTGCAACCCAAACAAAGTGTTGGTGCACTGGAAGGGAACAAAAATTGAAGAGGGCCAACCCACTGGCTTGGAAGCCCAGTGAGCCTCACCTTCTCCTGCCTTGGGACCTAGGCTGTGCTACTCCATGGTGGGCAAGCAAAGAACAGTGTTAGTCAGCTGCGTTTTTCCTACTGGATGCCTTCCTCTACCCTTCAAGGCACTCTTTTCTGGGTAGTTGGGCTGGGATCCTAAGTTGCAGCACAAAACTACCTCAACAACCCCTAACTAACTTCACAAATAAGACTTTCCACATAATCAGTGCAGGGAAGGAAAAGGGGAAAAACCGTCCCCCACCATGGCCAATCAGAAAAAAATCCTTCCTAGCCCCCAAAAGGGCCAGTAAGCTAAGCCCACTGCAGAGTCATGAAAATGCCCATAAGTTGACTAACTAGCTACCCTCTCAAAGGAGAGAGGGAGGTGGGAACCAATTCCTGTGGTTTCTGCCGGGAAACTCACCAGACCAGGGATTCCTGGCAGCTATTCCCTCCCCTCTTCCCATGCCATTGTGGCATCTGTGCCACATATTGCCTGGATGGACCAGGGATGTAGTTCTGTCTCTGGAATAGAGCTGAAATGGGCAGTAAATGTTGTTTGTTGGCTATTGGTTACTTGATTGACATTGGCAACCTGAAATAGGTAAATAACTACCCAAAATACCAGGTATTACCTTTAACAAGTAACTGACTTTCCATTTTATCAACTTCCTGTGTTCCCATTTTAGTGTCTTTCTGAATTTGCACATTTTGTCATTTTCATTTACCTGCACATAGACAGTAAGAGGAGCCATGGAACAATGAATGGATCAATGGAAACAGATGGAAAAACAGTATATTGTTAACTCTGTAAAGCAGCACCAAATAAGAAATTGATAACAGTAACTCAGTAATGCAGGTGGACTCCTTGGGTATTAAATGAGTAATATTTAGTCCCCCACGCAACATAGGGTGAAAAGAGACATGACGCTAACCACCCTTTAACCACCCTTGGTGGTTATTTATGTATGTTGCAGGGCTGTATTGGTGCCCTATGCAGCCCTGAAACGTGCATAAATGGCCACCAACGGTGGTTAAAGGGTGGTTAGCATCATGTCTCTTTTCACCCTAAGACAGTTTCAGATAACAGAGTTATAACAGGTATACCTGTTTTTTCAGTTTCAGCTCAACTCTGGCTTCAGGCTGGGACACTATGGAGCAAAGAGAAGGAGACAATTGTGCAGGGTGCCACCATTCCTCTCTGGTCAGGGCTGTGTCCTTCTACTGCTCTTTGCGTATTCTCAGTAATTCCTTTTACTCATTCCATGGGAATTTTCAGTTCTGACTTTGAGCTGAGATAGAACAAAATGCCTGAATGTGGATTTTCCCATAGGAGGAGATATTTGCTTCTAAGCCTGAGATTGATAGAGCCTCCATATGTAACTAGAAATAGTTACTAGAAATAGTTAACTTTGCATTGCTGCCAGTAAGCCCCCTGCTGGTCGAAAAGGAGCCTGTAGCTTTAAGACTGGATAGTTTTCCCTCCAGAACCGGGTCTGGGTTCAGATCTGTTGACCGCTGAGGAAAGAAGGTCTCCTTGCTAACAGCTTGCTGTATGAAGTTACAACTTTCACTTACATTTACAGGAGGCTCTTACTGAGGGTTCCTTCCTTCTTAGTTCTTCAGGGAAGTTTATGTATTTTGAATGACAGAGTTTGATGAGATTGTATGCTATTTTCACCAGCAGAACCAAATACTAAGCTGGCTAACATTCAGAGTGAAAGTTAAGAAACATATTGAAGTTGCACTGAGTCTTTACATTCAAATTTTGTCTTTCTTTTCTGCACTAACTCTTGTGGAGACTACCTCCATATGGAGACTTTTGCAACTCTGCATCTCCAAGCCTGTGCTAGTTTGCAGTGCCTGCTGTTTTTAGTGGTGCCTGGATCACTTCTGGTAGCAGGGAGGAATGTCTAAACCCCTCCATTCGAGTTTGTTTCTTCCAGGAATTTAGAAATACGCAAGTAAAAAGCCTTGTGTAAAAACAGCCGGAGAGAACACAGCAGATGATGGTTACACTTTTCAGAGTGGCTTACGAAGCCTAAATCAAAATTGAGTCCATTGTTTTGAGTGCCCAATAAGATTATGAGTTTGGTTCCCAGGCCTGTCTTTTAGGTGTTGTACAGGTTGCCTTTTAGGATAAGAATGGTAAGATCGGGAAATGAATTATTGTTCTGGGAGAAATGTAAAGCCACAGCTAAATCAGTGCTTTTGTCCATAATCTTTTTTTCTGTGCGAGTTCATACATTTGTTTAAGGATTGATGAGATTCACCAACATCATTTCCATGGAGGCATCTAGTGCACTAAATTAAGTACACCACAGATTTTGATTTGTACATGTAAGTCTTGTATAGTGAATGGTTTTCCCTGAGGAGTGTTGATAATGGCCATGGTAGAGATGTTTTGGCAAGTTCTACACCTATTGCTTCAACAGAGTCTTTTTCCTGTTTGAATTGGGTGTTCAAGGTTGTTGGGAGTTTGCTTCTGATAATTAGTTTCAAAAGGTTGAGGGGTCCTTTGAAGGCCGGAGGTTTTGGGTCAGCAAAGATTCCTTAAGGTTTCCACATACCACCACCCCACACTGGAACCTATAAATGACATAATCTTACAACTGTAACCAATGCTTGATGGAGACAAGACCTTGAGAGAAATCTCAAGGTCAATAAAAGCTGATACTACTTTGCATTGTATTAGATTAGATTAGAGCTGAAATGAATAGTTGGTTTGTGTGGATATTAGTCACATTTTCTGATAGCCCTTTGAGTATCCAAATAACATCTACCAACCAAGGAGGTCTTCACATTTCCATTTTTCAGGTATTCTGTTTCTTTTGGAGAGGGGTTGGCTGTTCAGCAGACCAGTTATTTCAGTTTTTCAGTCATTTGGGCAGTTTGACTACATCATTTTCAGCAACTGTGTGCATATAAAATAGCACTAATATTTCTGAAATGATATAACTGACATGCTGAAATGACCAAAATATTGAAAAAAATCAAACTGATTTGAAAAAAGCCCCCCAAACCAAATCAAAATAACTGAAATGAGTACCCAGTGGAACATAAACAAATATTGAATGTTACCCAAACTATCTTTTTCAGTTTGGTTAGGGAGTATTTGATGGGTTTACCCTTCATTTTGAATACTTGTTTCAATTCTATATTAGACCCTTCCCTGCTAACAGATTATATAAAAATGCAGTATGTCAGATCTCATAAAGTTTAGACAAGAAGGTCACGCAGGGGGGCATTCTCAGTGGCTGTCTCATGATTATGGAACTCCCTCCCCTTGGAGGTTCTTCTACTCATCTCTGGAAATTATGGAAGACCTGCCTGTTTGGCCAGGCATTTGATGTTGGGTGGGATTGGGGGTGGGGAGCTAGGGAAAGAGTTCTGCGAGGTTAAGGGCATTTTAAAAATGTTTTTTATTGGTTGTAAGCTGTTCTTAGTCTTAATGGAAAGGGAAACATATATATTTAAATAAATGAATGACTGTATGTTATTCACTCACAGATAAATATGTTTAAAAGATAATACCCCCCCCTCCTCTCTCTCGCTCTCTCTCTCTCTCTCTCCCTCTCTCTCTCAATATATATAAGGGTCACGAATACCATTTCCTTTTCATTGTCTAAGGCTCTTTTAAGGTATTTAAATAGGAATACCAACAATCATAACTCATAGCACATGAGACCACCTGGGATTTGGGAGGCATCAATGGAGAAGGCATTGATTTGTGCTTGTTCTTGAGCAATGTTAAAGAAAAGTCTACTAAATGTTATTTATTTCTCATTTTTTTAACCTGAAAGTGACATTAAGTGCTCACCACATTGGGTAAGACCCGGAGAGCATCCACGCCTCTTCCCCACCTCACCCCTGGTTGGCTGTCTGTTTAAAGGCAGCCCACCAGATATGCAGGCAGAGCAGAGGTGGGGCAGACTGTCCCTGCTCCAGGGAAGACCTGCTGACAGTGTTCTGCAACATCTAGAAACACTGCCAGAAGAGCAGGCAGCCCAAACCTTGGCCTGAGCTGGAGGCGGGGCAGCTGTCCATCTGCTCAGCAAATGGCCGCTGCAGCTCTACTCTCAGCCAGAGGTTGCCCCAGGCAACATCATAGAGTTGTGGATAGCAGCCCAGAGCATCAGGCGATCTTCCCACAACTCTATGGTGTCGGGGAGGGGAAGTGGACTGTGGGCCACAGCAGCCACTGAGTCCATTTAAACTGGATCTACATGGGGTTGCAAGCGGGCAGATACGGGGGCATATCCACAACCTGCACTGGGGGTGAGCACTCCTGCGTCTGTGTGAAAACACTCATTGAGAGGATGATAGCACTCGTTTGGTATAAAATGTAGTCAGATTACACCTTTCCAATGGTTCTGCTGTTTCATTAATATGTGATGTATCAGCACCACCTGATAGTCAGTCTCGCCCGCACACCCCAGGTGGACAGTGCAGTTTAGTCCTAACCATGAGCACTCCCTGCTGATCCAGGCTCATCCCTGCCACCAAGGCTGGTTTTAAGGCAGGACAAACAGGGCAACAACCCCAGGCCCGACCCTGCCTAGTGCCCTCAGCTGGGAGAGGAGTCCACGGATTGTGTCCGTCATTTGCTGCTGCCTGGGTGAAGGCAGCCACTGCTATTCTGGGGATTTCCATTTTGGCAATTCCAGAGGAGGAGGAAATTAGGACTCTGGACTGAGCAGCAGCAACTTCCCTTGTGCTCTGCCTTTGACCCTCACCAGCTGCCTTCCACACCTAGCAAGTGCGGAACTACAAGGGAAGAGACAGAGGCAGCTGGTGAGGAGAAAAAAGGTAGAACATTAGGGAAGCTGCTGCTGTTCATTCTTGAGTCTTTGGTTTTCCCCTCCTCCCTAAGCTGCCAAGTGCAGGGCCCTGCAGAAGGCGGAAAGCCAAGGAATGCATTGGGGCCTCACTTTGCCTTTACCGTGGGCTCTGCAGATTCTCCTTACCTGATCTGAAAATTATTCTCACTTGCCACAATAAGCCCCATAGGCCTAAGCTCATTCCCACATCACCACTGCATCTCAGTACTTGTTCTTATTCCATTCTGATCCCCACATCTCTCAGAAGCACATATGTGCACATACATACACCCTTTGGACTGTCCAGAAATTCATTCTCAGCCTCTTGCTGTAAGGACTCGGGCTCAAATCAGCACCTTGGGGCCCCTGGGTGCAGCAGCTGACTCTGCACCAGCACCAGTTCCTGCTGGCCAGGGCCCAGTATTGGTCATAAGACCTCCCTCAGTGTCAGTCAAATCACACCTCCATACCCCCAGCTTCCTGGTTGGCTGCTGACCTGTATATAAGGCCAGCCAGTAGCCACAGGAAGCTGGGTGGATCATCAGTCAACTTCCTGATTTCCAGTTCCTGGTTCCTCTTGTGCCTACCTGTTGTTGCCTTCTGTGTCTCCTCCTTGTGTCTCCATGCACCTTGGACTGTCTCTGCACTCCCTGAACCTAGAGTGTCCTTTGGAACAGCTGGAGGCTAGCCCTTTTGACCCTCCTTTCTAGAATTCAGTCCTTCAGATTCTGCTGGTGAGTCTGTCTGCTGGGATATTGGTGTCTGGTGTCTGCTTTGATGGGGGCCCGAAATCTGTGGGACGTGCCCCCTACACAACTGCCCAGTGAGCCCCCTATGGAACTGCCAAGGGATCCCATTCCTCCACCCAGCACCAGCTCTGCCTTTTCTCATCGAGTCCAGTCCTGCCTTGGCTTGTTCACCCCTGTCTCACCAGTCCTGCCTCGCCTTGTCTGTCCAGTCCAGTCCCACCTCATCCTGCTTCATTTCATCCCATTCTAATTCATCTATGCCTGCCTCCTTGGTCCATGTGCCAGTCCCTGGCATGACCCTTGGACCCTGATCCTGCACCAACAGTCCTGCCACAACTCTCCGTGCCCCAACTCATGGTCCCCAACACTTACTTTCACAGTCCTGGCCCATGTGCATGCTCACACTTCAGCTGATTCACCCCAGTCACAATCTGCACCTTCTGCAGTTCCAGTGCTAGGTCTCCCTCCACACACAAAGTCCAGTCAATGCACCTGTCTCCTGACTTGAAGTATCCCATGTTATGTCAATCATGGGCTTCTCCAGACAAGCTAATAGCTTTCCTCATGATACCGAAGGATATTCCTATAATGAAGCTACTGACCAGAGGCTTGGGACACCTTGATTTGATGGCTTGCTCTGCATGAACTAGTTAGGACACTCAGTCTTCCTGTGCCTTGGTTGACTGATGGGCTGCCTAGTACCAACCAGGCACCCAGTTACCTGAAAATATTGGGTACTACCATGACTGAGTTACATATGATGAAAAAACCAGTAAATGGTTACACAGGGTAAGCTGTTGAGCACTAATCAGGTACCAGTTAGTATCCAATGTTACCAGATCAGGGCGGGTACCACACTTTCAACGGGTATACCCACTTTTGCAGGTATTTATTTCAGCTGTAGTTCCAAGCCAATTTAAAGCTGCTACAGGCTGCAGTGAAGCCCTGCCTTAAAATAAATGGGTGGAACTGGGTCCCTGTAAGATGCATAAACAAGAGATTGGGGCACAATCCTCAGTCACAAAATTCATTGGGATCTGAGTTGGTGGGGCTGATTGCATGCCCTGCACATGGCGTGTGAAACTGTGTGCAAAGATCTCATGTGGGATTCACGTACATCCCCATTATTGGGGAATTGTGCCATGGGGTTTCATGTGCATAGCGTGCAGAGGGGGCTGGGGACTGCAGCCATTGAATTGACCTGAGTTGAGCCAATCAATGGACAATTGCACCCTAGACAAAAGATTTTTGAACACTGCTCACCTAGTGCCCCCACAGTGAATCAGTGCTAACAGCATTAGCCGAAAGAAGAACACTCTAAGACCCTTGTATTGTGCACCATACAGAATCATCCAGAAAAGCTAGCATCTGGTTCTAAGGAAAGAATGATATTTAAATCAGAGCTTTCCTTCAGTCTGTACAGGAATCCCAACACTGGTGTCAGAACTTGTTAGGGCAATCCAGAATATGCATATATCACCAATGCAAATATCCTGTTAAATCAATAGTAGATCTTTGATGCATTATACTCCTGTCCAGTCAAATTAAAAGATATGTCCATTTGGAAATATGTAATGTAAAAAGGGAGTGATTTGTGGAGCTCTGCGGACTCCGCACTTCCCAAGGACAGAATCAAGCTGCTGCTAAGAAACCACAATGGGCATTTTCACACAAGACACTCCCCACTAGGGGTGGGACTTCAGGCAAAAAACTGGATACCGGTTTTACCGGATACCGGTTTCCCAAAAATTGGTTTACCAGATTAGAACCAGTATACCGGTACCGGTATTTTTACATTGATTTCAATGGGGAACTGTCCCCATTGAAATAAATGGGGGGGGGAAACAATACCTCCCTCCTCCCCCTCCCAGGCTGAGCGGGTGGAAGGGGGGAAACCCCCCACCCACCCTCTCCAGCCTGGATTTTTTTTAAAAATGTTTTTATCTGAATTCCATGCTAGTGTGGGCTCCGGGCCGCTGCCGTGCCGGCGGCGGCAACCTGGACCCTGCACCAGAAGGTACTAGCGTGATCCCTGGGGTGGGGGGTGGTTTAACACCCTCCCCACCCCAGGGATCACTCTACCCCACCACCCAGGGATCACCTACCTTTTGCGCTCCAGGCGGCAGCGACTGCAGCACGGTGGTCCAGAGGCTTCAGTGCTGGCTGGCTTCAGCGCTTTACTAGGCCTTCCAACAAAACCCAGAAGTTCCCTGGAAGGCCTAGTAAAGTGCTGAAGCCAGCCAGCACTGAAGTCGCTGGACCGCCATGCTGCAATCACCGCCGCCCAGAACACAAAATGTAGGTGATCCCTGGGTGGGGGAGTAGGGTGATCCCTGGGGTGGGGGTGTGTTAAACCACCCTCCACCCCAGGGATCACCCTAGTACCTGCTGGTGCAGGGTCCGGGTTGCCGCCGCCAGCATGGTGGCAGCCCGGAGTCCGCACTAGCAGGGACTTTGGGTAAAAAAAAATATGTTTAAATCCAGGCTGGGCAGGGTGGGTGGGGGGTTTCCCTCCTTCCACCCACGCAGCCTGGACGGGGGAGGGAAAGTGTTTTTTGTTTGTTTCTTTATTTTACATTGTGGCCATTCATTTCAATGGCCGCAATGTAAAAAAATCCGGCACGGGGAACCAGCACCAGTTCCCCCAATTACCGGATTAATCTGATACTGCTGGTACAGAAAAATACCGGCAGTATCAGATACCGGGGGAACCAAAATTCCCACCCCTACTCCCCACCCACCACCCACTATACATGTTTCATGGCTGCAGTGTTGTTATTATTATTATTATTATTATTATTATTTTAATTTCTATCCCACGCATCCTGCCACAGGCAGCTCTGAGCGTCTTACAATAATAACAATAATAACAATAAAAACACCTTTAAAACAAACACAACAGGGAGTAATTAAAAAATATCCCTAACAGCTCACCACCCTAACCCATTCCCCCCACCCTACCCATCTTCCCCATCGAAAGCCAGGCAGAACAGCCATGTCTTAAAACGGAATCAAAGCAAGGGGAGATCCGGGGCCAAACTGGCCTCCATCATCAGTGAATTCCACAGCCGCGGAGTAGCCACCAAAAAGGCTCTCCCCATTGTGCACTCCAGCAGACTCAGGGGACCTCAAGGAGAGCACACACACACCCCTGATGACTACAGGGGCTGATCCAGAACCCGTGTGTGTGTGTGAAGCAGTCCGGCAACCCATGGAATTTAGCGGATGCTATGAGGGCAGCAAAGAACTCCTTCTTTGCTGCCTGCATAACCATGGCAAAGGCTCATAAACTCGCTCTATGCTGCAATCTGTCGGCTTCAGCACGTGAGCGGTGCCACTGTCGCTCCAACCGCCTCCCCTCCTGCTTCAGCACCCACAGCCCCTCCAAAAACAAGGGAGGCCTACAGTGCTGCCACCTGGGAAGTGGATGCCTTGGAACCTTTTGATCAATGGCCTCCGACAGCAAACTGTTCCACAGCCCAACAACCTCATCAATGGGACAGTCATCCAGATCAAAGTGTATATTATTATTATTATTATTATTATTATTATTATTATTATTAACAAACATTTATATAGCGCCATCAGTGTACCTGGCACTTTACAAAGTAATAAAATAGACACGATCCCTGCCCCTAGGGATTACAATCTGAGAGACAGGAGCTGGGGGAGAGACTTAGGAAGGGGAACAGAGGGAGAGACAAGGGGTCTAACATTCATGAAGATGCGAGGTCTCAAGTGCACGTACTTGACTTGGTTACGATGAGAATGACAGCAGGCAGGTCCATGTTGCAAGGATAAGGGTAAATCCCCCAAAGCCTCCCGGAACCATTTGGTCAGTCCATCAGTGTTGCCCTATGGGTGCCCTGTAACGTGTATATTGGGTGGGTAGTGGGGAAATGCCCAATGTGCTATTTATTGTACACTGTTTCCTTCTTTTGGATGGAATCAGAATTGCTCAGCTGTGTGTTAGAAGCCCCACACTGTTAAAATCTAACATGGGAGAGTCCTGTGCTTTTGTAGCACAAAGACTTTAATTTCTTTTTTAGTTATTTCTTCCAATTAGGGAATTGTAGTGACAGTTAGAGGTGTGCAGAAAAAAAAGAGTTTTGTTATTAAAATTGCATTCGTTTGTTATTTTTTTGTTATTCATTTTAATTTTTGTTATTTATTTATTTATTTTATTTTATTTTATTTTTGTAATTTCTGGTATCAGTAATTTTTTAGTAATTTCTGGTATATCAGTAATACTGGAGATTACCAGAAATTGCTGAAAATGACCAGAAATGACCAAAAAATAACAAAAACAATTTTTGTTTATTATTTTGCGATTAATTTATTATTATTATTATTATTATTATTATTATTATTATTATTGGGGCTAGAGCAATCACATGTGCGCTAACCAAGTTAACACCCATTGCACGAATCCCGTGTGTAGCAGGTTTGGGATCACGGCCAATATTTTCATTTTTGTTACTACAATAACAAAAATGAAAATCACATTTTTGTTTTTATTATTGTAATAAACAAAAACAAATGCACACCCCTAGTGCCAGTGAAAAGTTCTATAATGGCATATCCTTAGACATGATGCCTATAACCTTTTGGAAGCATGTGCAGTGGCAGTACAAGTTTCCCTTCATCACAGGAGGAGAACCTCTGACCTATTGGCCAAATCCAGAGAACAGCTGTTTTTTAATTGGCCCCTTTTCAATTTCTTGATCTGGGCCAAGAATCAGCCCTTACCCTCAAACACTGAAAGATTGAGCTCAGGGAGAATGAGTGAAGATGATGAGGCCGTGTACTTGAGAATGAATCCATGACACAGATTGGTGATCTGGCCCCTCCCCTTCCTTTCCCCATCCTGAGCAAACCCCTTAAGCATCCCCATCCCTAATTCCTATCTGACCTGTGGAACTTGTACTAATTTTCAAAGTGACCCATGGTAGGGGGAAGTTCCCCACCCCTGCTCTGCATGGCCTTTCTATGGGTGTTTTCAGATGTTTTACAACAGCCCACATTTCCACGCTTTGACCCGTGTGGAAACATGGGCTATCATAACGCTGAAAACCACCTCCATTCTCCTACCTATTTGGGGTACCAAACTGTATTTAAGAGCCTGAGTTTTAATGAAAATCAATATGATTTTAGCTCTTGAGTACCTAAGGTAATTTTGAAAATGGGACTTGAGCTCCTCAGATACTTAGGGAATTTGGAAGTTTTGTCCTAAATTTGTTAGGAGTTCATGTATGAAATAATCTAAAATATGAGGGAGTGGGAAATAAATAAAGAGCACAAAATTCTTGGGGGAGATTTTTCATCTTGATGGGAACTGGCAATTGACAGATGTTACGTTAGTAGCGATAGCTCATTTAGCTTAACAGGGGCTTGCTTCAGAAAATATTAATGATGGAAGACACTTAGCACATTTCCAAACACACAGCCTGGGCTAAGTGCCAACACCACCCGGGAATGGCTTCCTGACCAGGTGGAAGGTGTACTGTAACGTGTGTTCCGCCACCTTACATGTCACAGTCTGGAGTGGCGGCGGGGGCCAGGTGCCATGGCAGCCATCATTAGGGGGGTGGCCATCATCTGAGGGGTGTGGGACACTCCATGTACTGTGGGGATCTGCAGACACACATCCATGCATCTCCCCAACCTTCCCAGCCACCATAACATTTGTTTGGCGGTCAGGCCAATTCCTAGATGGAGTCATGGCTACTGCCACGGCCCAGAGTAGTTCAGGGCAGGAACTGTAATGTTAAAACTAGGGGTGGGACTACCGGATCATCCAGTATCCGATACTGCCGGTATTTTGGTGTACCAGCAGTATCGGATTATTCTGGTATATTGGGTCCGGTACCGGATCCCCCCATGCCAGATTTTTTTACATTGCAGCCATTCAAATGAATGGCCGCAATGTAAAAAAAAAAATAAAAAAAAATTCAAACACTTTCCCTCCCCGAGTCCAGGCTGCACGGGTGGAAGGGGGAACACCCCCCACCCACCCTGACCATCCTGGATTTTTAAAAAAATACAAATTTCCCCTAAGTCCCTAGTGCGGGTTCCAGGCTACCGCCGGCAACCCAGAGTCAGCACCAGCAGCAGGTAAGTACTGGTACTGTACTGATCCCTGGGGTGAGGGGTGGTTTAACAGCCCCCACCCCAGGGATCACCCTACCTCCCCACCCAGGGATCACCTACCTTGAGCTCCGGACGGCAGCGGCGGCGGTGGCGGTAGTGGCGGTACGGAGGCTTCAGCGCTGGCTGTGGCTGCCGGCTTCAGCATGCTACCAGGCCTTCCAGGGAACTTCCAGAAGTTCCCCAGAAGGCCTAGTAGCGTACTGAAGCCAGCAGCCACAGCCAGCGCTGAAGCCTCCGGACCGCCACCACCCGGAGCTCACCCTACCTCCTGGGTGGGGAGGTAGGGTGATCCCTGGGGTGGGGTGTGTGTTAAACCAACCACCCCCACCCCAGGGATCAGTACAGTACCAGTACCATAGGCTGGGCAGGGTGGGTGGGGGGTGTCCCCCCTTCCACCCGCACAGTCTGGGAGGGGGAGGGGGGAGGTTTTGGGTTTTTTTGATTGATTTCAATGGGGACAGTTCCCCATTGAAATCAATGGAAAAGATCCGGTACCGGTAAACCGGTATTAACCTGGTAAGCCGGTTTTTTTAAATCTGGGAACCGGTAAAACAGGTACCCAATATTTGCCCTGATGTCCCACCCCCAGTTAAAATACCCTATGTTATGTAAAGCATCGTGTAGGGACCATTACTGAGGTGAGTCATTGCTTAGGGATGAAGTGGAGTTTGGTCTCCATGTCTATTCAGTTTTTTCTTTCTCTTCTGAACTGCCAACAAGAACTTGTCTTCACTAGTCTCTTGTGTCTTAAGTTAGTACAAAATAGCAAACATTTAGACAGTTTTTTCCTACACTCGTTTAACTCTCTTCCTAAATCCATTTAAGAAGGTACGCTCTGCAGCTGACTTTAGCCCAAAAAAACAGTACAGTTTAAATCAGTTCAGCACCAGTTTTGGATTACCTGTACTTGTTCAAGCAGGGAACCTCTAGCCTGTTGGCCAAATCTACACGGCAGCTGTATTTTAATTGGCCCCTTTCCAATTCCTGGATCTGGGCCAAGAATCAGCCCTTACCCTCAAACACTTGTTCAAGCAGGATGCCATGATTGGGCACTCAGGCACCCACTAGCCACTGCACCTAAGCTAATGCTACCAGCAGCAATGTGGATGATGAGTGCTGTCTGGAGAACAGTACAAACATTATGTTGTGAATGCAGGAAAGACAACAGTCTTTCCCGTTAAGGGAAGTTCCTTAAATGGATTTGACTTTAAATCTGTGTGAAGTTAAACTGATATAAGTCTGTGGTGTAGACAAGCACTTAGTGATGTGGGCATTTTTCTAGGAACTGGACTGAGGCTCAACAATCACTTCATTAAAAGTCATTAAAAGAGAAAATCTGTTGGACAACACTGACATGGGAAGAATTTGGACGGGCAATCCAGAGGACTGACCCATCCCTTTGGGCCCTTTGGTTACTTCATAACTAACCTGAGCCCTTTGGTTACTTCATAACTAACCTGAGCCCTTTGGTTACTTCATAACTAACCTGAAAGTTTGGGAGAAATGAACTAATGTGCGGGCAGGTGGCCCCACCGTGGTGCACCCACTGCACCCTGCTATATCAGGCAGCCATGGTGGCCAATCACTGTCATATGGAATGAGTAAAATAGCGAGCAGTTATTTATTTACCCTCTCAGATAGTACTAGAACAAGGGGACACCCCATGAAACTAGCACGTAGCAGAATTAAAACAACTAAAACTGTTTTTTACTCTGTTTTTATTACTGTAAGTCACCCCAAGCCTTTGCGGGAAGGGCAGTATAGAAATATGAATAAATAAAGAATAAAGAAATCTAATAAAGTATTTTTTTCACTCAACACAGAATTAAGTTGTGGAATTTGTTGCCAGAAGATGTGGTCAAGGCCAGTCGTATAGATGGGTTTAAGAAAGGCTTGGATAAGGTTCTGGATGATAGGTCCATTAGCAGCTATTAGCCAGGTAGATTTTGGGGAATGTAACCTCTTACTGTCAGAAACTGGGAGTAAAAAACAGGGAATGGATCACCCCATTATATCCTGTTGAGTAGTTCTTCCAAGCAACCGATATTGGCCACTGTCAGAGATTTGTGCTGGGCTCGATGGATCATTGTTGATCTGACCCAGGATAGCGCTACTTATGTTCTTATCTTCTAATAGTTTTAAAATCTATACAGGCATGAAAGGGAGATATTTTAGTTTGACACTAGTTTGTCACTGATGGAAAATTGGTGTTGTATATGTGACTTACCAGCTCCCAGGAGCAGAAATAAAAGCATATCGAAATTGACTTTTCTAGACCTACTCTGCATCAGGACTTGTTGGAAGATTCCACTAGTATTATTGACCTAACCCTATGTGATGCTGAGTGCTACTTGGAAGTGCTGAATCCACTGAAGTCAATAAAAGCAGAAAGCTCAGCATGACACAGGCTTGGGCCATAACTGGTTGAGATTTTGGTTACCCAAAGAGAATCATAGGCATCAGGATTTGGTCCTTTGCCCTGAAAGAGCAGCACAAATAACATCCATATTCATTAGGCAGCTGGAAAGCTCTCCAGCAGCCTTCCTGCAAATCTAAAGAATTCAGAAAAAAACAGAAAAGATAAAAATAATGAGCTTAGGGTTCAAAGGTTCCCTTTCATGTGCATCAAGCAGTTTTGCATAACACAAGGAACTACAGGAATTTGCTATTTAGCAACGATGGGTCGTGTCTGAGCTGGATTCCTCTTGATCTCCTGTTGAGATGACAGCATGCACCTCACTCTACTCTTATGCCAATATGAAGTGAGCATTAACAGATTTTTCACTTAAATGAGTTCATCAGACTGGAACACCAACTAAAGGGAGGGGGTCAGATATTTGTGTTTGTTTAGCTGACCTGATGTCTTCTGCTATTTTAATGTAACATGCAAACCTGTTGTCATGAATCCGGGTCCAGGGTATCTAACCAATGTCTGGACTGACATTCTCACACAGTCCATGCCAGACTCTCTCCTGTAATAAATCAATGTGTCTCCATTGACTTCATGGAAGTTAATGTCAAATGTACACTAGCTGGGGATCTGAACCAGCTCTCTCTCACTTTTACTTACACACATCAACATCCACAATTTTTTTCTCCAATTAAAGTAAGCATTATACGGTCACTATAGGTCACTAAGCAATGCTCATTGTCCTACATCAGTGCATGGACATATATCATCTCTCATAAAGAGAGCAGGGGTCAGATCCCTGCAGACTACCCCCTTTGGATTCTGTGCTCCATAAGTGCAAAAGCATTGTGAAGTGCAATAGGTAATGTGCAGTCACCCTAAGAACTCCACTGAAGAGTCACGGCTCAACTCCCCTTCCCATGGCTTCCCTCCACATTGTTGAACATCCTCCACACGGGATGCAAGTCACAGCTGCTGGTGGATGGGGCAGTCATGCTCCCAAGGAAAACAGGAATGGTCCAGAGAGAAAGCCCAAAGACATGAGGCCTCTGCTGGAGCTTCAATCCTGAGATAGCTGAGATATTTGGAGATTGTAAGCTTTGCTCCTTTTACAGGAGAAAGGAAACCTGTGTTTCATGGGGGAAGTATTTAGAGGAAACTTCCTGAGATGAGTCTAATTTAATTTTCCTCCCATCAGCTCTTCTCTTACAGATGAAGGGACACAATCTAACTCTGGATAAGGAAGTGAAGAGTACACTGAAACACTACTACTTATCATTTCTATAGCACTACTAGGAGTACACAGTGCTTTACACTCACAGATTTTCAAAGAAAGATCCCTGCCCAGTGGGCTTACAATCTAAGATGGACAAGGATGAGAGGAACACATAGGGAGAGACAGTCACACACATATTCCCATTTTGCAGATGGGGATTGCAGAGGTGGCTGGTGGGTTTTGAGTAGGGGTGGGACATCAGCGCAAATACCAGGTACCGGTTTTACCAGTTCCCAGATTTAATACTGGATTAATACCGGTTTACCGGTACCAGATCTTTTCCATTGATTTCAATGGGGAACTGTCCCCATTGAAATCAATGGAAAAAAACAAAAACCTCCCCCCTCCCTGAGTCCAGGCTGCATGGGTGGAAGGAGGGACACCCCTCACCCACCCTGCCCAGCCTGGATTTAAACAACAACAAAAATTTGTGACCCCTACTGCGGGCTCCGGGCCGCCGCTGGTGACCCAGAGCCAGCCCAGCACCAGCGTCCAGCAGCAGCCAGCAGGTAAGTAAGTACCAGTACTACTGATCCCTGGGTTGGGAGGGTTAACACCCCCCACACCCCAGGGATCACCCTACTTCCCACCCAGGGATCGCCTACCTACCTTGAGCTCCGGGCAGCGGCGCTCCGGCGGCTTCAGCGCTGACTGTGGCTGCCACAAGCTTCAGCACACTACTAGGCCTTCCAGGAAACTTCCAGGTTCCCTGGAAGGCCTAGTAGCATGCTGAAGCCGGCGGCAGCCACAGCCAGTGCTGAAGCCACCGGAGCACCGCTGCCGCCGCCGCCCAGAACTCAAAGTAGGTAGGCAATCCCTGGGTGGGAAGTAGGGTGATCTCTGGGGTGGGTGGGGGTTAAACCCCCACCCCCGGGATCAGTAGTACCGGTACTTACTTACCTGCTGGCTGCTGCTGGACACTGGTGCTTGGCTGGCTCTGGGTTGCTGGTGGCAGCCCGGAGCCTGCAGTAGGGGTCACAATTTGTTGTTGTTGTTTAAATCCAGGCTTGGCAGGGTGGGTGGGGGTGTCCCCCCTTCCATCCGCGCAGTCTGGACTCGGGGAGGGAAAGTGTTGGGGGTTTTTTTTTTTTTTTTTTACATTGCGGCCATTCATTTGAATGGTCGCAATATAAAAAATTCGGTACCGGGGAATCTGGTAAATGGGCCGGATTACCGGCTTTAATCCGATACTGCCGGTACACCCAATACTGGCAGTATCGGATACCGGATGATCCGGTAGTCCCACCCCTAGTTTTGAGGTTGATGGGGCAGTTGGCAAGTTGAACCTTCTGTTGGCGGGCCTAGGGGCAGAGCCTGGCCTAGGGGAGGACCAAGAGTAACGGTAGGCGGAGCCAGGACAATGGTAGGCCAGTGGCTTGACATAACCTAGCAGCAAGGAGTTCCCAGGGTTAGCCCAACAGTAAGGAGTTCCCAGGGTTAACATTGGATGGACATTACATTAGTTAATGCTGGGAATGCTGCTGTGTGAAGCACTGCCACCGAGGGATAGAGAGCCCTTTTACTGGGGTCCCATCCACTCTCTCTTTCCCACCGGGTCCAAACTAACCACAGCAGGTTAAAAAAATAGATCATGTTGCCATTGCCTACCTTTATCCTGAACCCTCAAATCCTTGATTTTCATGGCATCCTTGGCCACCTGTAATCTTCTGAAGGTGTAGGCTTTGGGACAAGCCTTCCTTCTGGCTTGGAGAACTGGGAGGACTGAGTTAGCTCCCTGTCCTGCAACAAGCCAAATCAGAAGAGAATGAAAGGGAAGAGAAGCACAGGACAGAGGAGAAGTAGAAGGGAAAGGGTTTGGTTTTGGTGCATGAGAAGAGGAAGGGGAAAAGATGGTTTCAGTGGGGGACAGGGGAAAGGGCTCTCACCTCTTGTTATCTGCAACCTTCTCTTCTGCCATGCTCCTACCTACTTTCTTCTCTGTTCACAAGGAGAGCAGTTGCAGGCCTGTATTGCAAGCAAACCAGACACATCCAGACCAACATCCCTAGTAGCTACACCTTATCCCTGACAGCCAAATGCCTGTCCAAGAAAACAGGTCTTTTTAAAAAGTTTGGCCAGTTTCAGGGCTGCATTGACACCAAACCAGGCCAATCCAGACCAGCATCCCTAGTAGCTACACCTTATTAGGGATGTGTGAACAGAACGCGGTTCGGATGTTCAGTCGTTCAGTCCTCCGGTCCAGGAACCGAGTTCTTATTCAGTCATTCAGTTCGACGGCGTTTGGTTCGACTGAACGTTCGGCGGAGTTAGGTATCGGTATCGGTATCGTTTGGTCCCATGATCACACCGCAACCTGGAAACAGGCAACAGTAGTTCAAGTGCATGCATGTGTGTTTGGTTGAGGTGGTTGTTTTTGGTTTGGCTGTGTGTGTGGTTGGTTTTAATGGATGGAAAAAGAAAAATGAAGTTGAGGAAGGTGAAGGTGGAGGACGAAAAGGCCCAGCCTGGACCATCAGAGGTGGTAGAGGTCGGCTCTTCACCTGAGGAGGAAGAGGGTACAGGAGGTGCCACTGCTGCCAGGTTTTAAAATTTTATTTCTGTTTATTGGCGTGCGGGTGGGTGGGTGGTAGGCAGTCAGGCAGAAACAGAAACAGAAACAGAAACAGCAACAGTGGGCATCAGCGAATGGGCAGGATTTGCATGTGTCTTAGGTATGGGTCTTCCAAAGAGAGAGAGGGTGGGGGGGCCTCTTCCAGCAGCCAGGCATGAGCCAAAGCACCCTCCCAGACACGTGTCAGCCAGGATCTCTAATTCCCATCCCTAGCACCCCAATGAGGGCAGGATTTACACAAGTCTTAGATATTGGTCTTCCAGAGAGAGGGGGGGATGCCTCTTGCAGCAGCCAGGCACGAGCCAAAGCACCCTCCCAGACACGTGCCAGCCAGGGTCTGTAGTTGCTTTTGGAAGGACTTGAGGCATCAACATAAATGAATGATATTATTTAGGTGTTGTTTATGTGTTCCTGTTTCAGAAAGGGTGATGATGCCACCGCTGGTGCCAGGCCCAAAACCCCATCCTGGCGGAGGTCACAACTGCAGGAGCCATCAGAAAGCAGGCTGATGAGGTCTGCGGTCTGGAGGTACTATGAGATGCCAAAAGGTGGATTTGCTCAATGCAAGGTAAGGTACGGGGGATGGAACAACAGGGAATGGATTGCCCTATGACCTGTTCGGAAGTCCCCTGCAGAGAAAGATTGGCCACCCACCCACTTGTGGAGACAGAATGCAGGCAGGGCTTGACAGACCATTGGTCAGACACAGCATGGCACTTATTATGTTCCTATCTTTTTATGTTCTTTAGATCTGCAACAAAAAAATAAAAAGAGGGCTACAGAGGACCACATCTGGACTGATAACCCACATAGAAAACATCCACGAAATTAAGGTGGCGCGTAGTCATTCCCAGGCTGGAAGGCGCAGTGGCAAAAATGACTCCCGGGTGGAACAGCCTGCTCAGGAAGGGGGGAAGGCCTGGAAGAAGCACCACCACCACAGCCCCTCCCCCTCCAGCTCCACTTAGGAGTCTCCAGCTCCCTGGAAGGAGTCCAAAGCAGCAAGAGCTTTTCGGGCCTAGCTGGAGAGGCCTACACAGGACTTCATTGAGGCCAACAAAAAATATAAGGATGGGCTAAGGCTCCAAGCCATCACAATGGAGGACCATCTGGTGGAACGGTTCCAGGATCTCGAGGCACGGGAACGCAAGGTGGAGGCGTACTCAGAGTACCTCAATGCGGAGATCACCAACATGGAACCGTACCGCCAATTGGTCTCCAAACAGAAGGTGTCCTTGGCAGAGGTCCTTGACTTTGCCAGACAACAAGGGTTTGAGCCGAAGGAGGCCTTGATGTCCACCCCTCGGTCCCGCGCACTGCTTTGCCCTTTCCCTGACATTCCCGGGGAGAGGCACACCGAGCCCTAGTTTATTTTCCTTTCTTTTTATATTAATGTTTGTTTTTTGCTTTATAAAGTTGTAATGTGTTGTTGTTTAAAAAGTTGTTATAAAAGTTATATTTGTTACCTTACCAGCTTTGTTTGACTGTCCAATTTTTTATTCCTCTGTGCTGCTTCTGGCAGGTGGCAGAATCTCATTGTATATACAGCTTGTCCGATTCCTACCTGACAGCAGCAGCACATGTAGCGTATTACTTAGCCACAAGATGTGCCAGCAGGGTCTCAACTTGCAGACACCCTCCCCAGGAGGGGCAGGGCTTGTGTATGTGTGTGTGTGCCAAAGAGAAAGAGAGACAGGCTCTTTTGGCAGTGGGCATCTGCCGGTGGTTGCGGGGGAGTAGGATGGGGGGGCAGGCTTGTGGGCTGGTGCTGGTGGCCACTGGCCAGTCTGACACAAACAGCAGCAGCAGCACCCAGATGATGGTTCTTCAAACTGGATTGACTGCTTCAGGTACAGTGGAATGACAGCCTATGGGAGTTGAATGATGTCTCTAGAATTAGTACTTGGTTGGGTACACTTTATTCAATCATGCAATAGGTGGTTAGCAGGTACAGGGAGGCACACAGGCAGGCACATATAATACATTGTGTGTTATTTCCATATCATTCTGGTAGGTTTGCTGCTGGATGTGGGCATAATGAGCACATATGAGAGTTCTTGCTGGTTCTTGCAGGTGGCAGCTTGAGCTGGCTACACCTCTCCCCCTCCACCCCCATCTCTCTCATTCTAGCAGGGAGTCTCTCTCTCTCTCTCTCTCTCTCTCTCTCTCTCTCCCTCTCTGGCCATATAGTGCAGGTGACAGCATGGGTGGGATTGTGTCTGTCTCTCTTTCTAGCCGTGGGAGACTCTCTCTCTCTCTCTCTCCATGAACAGCAGGTTGCTAACTTGTAAAGAAAAGGTGAAATGACAGCGCCCTGTGAGCGGAATGATGGGCCCCAGAACCCTGATGCTGGGTCCTGGGACAGGAGTGGCAGGCAGCTTCTGGATTCAGTGTTATGACAGCCCTCCCTGCCTGTAACATAGGCCCCAAAACCCTGATGGTGGGTCCTGGGGCTGGAGTGCCTGTTTCTTGATGCCATGGAATGACAGCTCTGCATGAGCAGAATGACAGGGCCCCAGAGTCCTGACGGTGGGTCCTGGGGATAGAGTGGCAGCTTCTAGATATTGCACAACCCTCCCTGCCTGTAACGTAGGCCTCAGAACCCTGATGGTGGGTCCTGAGGCTGGAGTGGCTGTTTCTTGATGCAGTTGAACAATGGCTCCCCGTGAGTGAAATGAGAGGCCCCAGAACCCTGGTGGTGGTTCCTGGGGCTAGAGTGGAAGCTTCTAGATGATGTGTATGGACATCCCTCCATGCCTGTAATGTAGGCCCCAGAACCCTGATGGTGGGTCCTGGAGCTGGAGTGGCTGTTTCTTGATGAAGTTGAACAATGGCTCTCTGTGAGTGGAATGACAGCCCCAGAACCCTGACGGTGGGTCCTGGGGCTAGAGTGGAACTTCTAGATGATGTGGATGGACAGCCCTCCCTGCCTGTAACATAAGCCCCAGAACCCTGATGGTGGGTCCTGGGGCTGGAGTGACTGTTTCTTCATGCAGTTGAATGATGGATCCCTGTGAGTGGAATGACAGGCCCCAGAACCCTGGTGGTGGTTCCTAGGGCTAGAGTGGCAGCTTCTAGATCTCCCCAGTGCAGACTAGAAATTCTGCACTGGTGTAAGCGGGGCAGGAGATTCCACAGGGGGAGGGGAATTCTGCAGGAAATCTGTGAATCGCAGACCTGCACTTCCCTCAGGACCCTGACTATAACTATCATACAAACAACCAAAAAGGACAAAAGATGCAGGGCAGGTGGGCATGCACGCATGCACGGATAAGAGCAGTTGCTCCCACAGCTTCCTGTGGCCACACTATGGTGTATATGCTGCCTTGTGGCCAATCAGGAAGCTGGGAGGCAAGGCTAAGGGGAATGGGCACAGCTGGGGAAGGGTGTGGCACACAGGGGGTGGAGACATGAAGGAAGACACAGGGAGGTGTACTTAGCTGTTAACACAGCCTGAGATAGCACCAGTCCTTAATGTGGTGCTTTTCGCCCTCCAGGGCTGGGGGCTCAAGACCTAGCCCTGACAAGCAGCAGCCCAGTTTGGGGAGGAACCCTTTCCCAAGACTGCCCCTGGCATGGGATGGCATGTGCAGCTGCACCATCAATCCATGTCCAGGGGAAGCTCAGAAAATCCCAGCAGTGGAAGGTTCACCTTTAGGAACAGCAACTGCTCCACCAACTTGGGACCCAGTCTCAGGTGGTGGGGAGAGCAAAAGGCCCCCTGCCATGGAGAACACCCACTCACTGGGGACACTTGTTGGTGGGCAGGACAAGAGACCCTTGACCACTTTTGACAGGGCCGGCCACACGTTTGTCTCACCAGCCTAGTAGGACAAGGGATCACTGCTGGGCTCAATGCAGGGCTCCTCCTCCAGGTAGCTCTCTGCTGCTGCTGAGGCACTGCCACACTCCCTCACATAACTGCACCTTGGCACCACCTCCACCACTGCCCTCAGCCATGCTGCTTGCCCTGCTGTGCAGGGGCCTATTATTATTATTATTATTATTATTAACAAACATTTATATAGCGCCAGCAGTGTACCTGGCACTTTACAAAGTAATAAAATAGACATGGTCCCTGCCCCTAGGGCTTACAATCTGAGAGACAGGAGCTGGGGGAGAGACTTAGGAAGGGGAACAGAGGGAGAGACAAGGGGTCTAACATTCATGAAGATGCGAGGTCTCAAGTGCACGTACTTGGCTTGGTTACGATGAGAATGACAGCAGGCAGGTCCATGTTGCAAGGATAAGGGTAAACCGATCGTAGGTATAGGAATAGTGGCTCAGCAGGATAAAGAGTCAGACAGAGCAGAGCGAAAGAGGTGAGTTTTAAGGAGAGATTTGAAGGTATGAAGGGAGGGGGCAAGGCGGATGTGGACAGGGAGGGAGTTCCAGGCATGGGGGGCAGCAAGTGAGAAGGGACGAAGGCGCTTAGGGGAGCAGGGAAGGCGTGGAAGGGTGAGAGAAGGGACAGAGGAGGAGCGAAGTGCACGGGCTGGAGTATGGAGGGCGATAAGTGCAGAGAGGTAGGGGGGAGCAAGGTTGTGAAGAGCTTTATAGGTGAAGACTAGGAGCTTGTGCAGGATTCGTTCAGGAAGGGGAAGCCAGTGAAGCGAAGAGAGGAGGGGCTGCACATGGTCGAAGCGACTGGCGAGGTAGATGACCCTGGCAGCAGAGTTTTGGACAGAGATGAGGGGAGAAAGGTGAGACCGGGGAAGGCCAGTGAGAAGGAGGTTACAGTAATCGAGGCGAGAGATGACCAGAGCATGAACAAGAGTTTTGGCAGACGAGACAGAGAGAAAAGGGCGAATCTTAGCAATGTTATGGAGGGAGAAGCGACAGGATTTAGCAACAGAGTCAATGTAGGGTTTAAAAGAAAGGGCTGAGTCAAAGATGAAGCCTAGGCTACGGGCTTGGGGGACAGGCAGGATGGTGACTCCATCAATAGTTATTGACAGTGAGGAAGGAGAGGAAGGATGAGGGGGGAAGATAAGGAGTTCAGTTTTAGCCATGTTGAGTTTGAGTTGACGTTGAGACATCCAGGTAGAGATGTCAGAGAGACAGTTGATGAGACGAGCTTGAACAGAGGGAGAGAGAGAGGGAGTAGAGAGATAGAGTTGAGTGTCATCAGCATAGAGGTGGTATTGGAAGCCATGGGAGGCAATGAGTTTGCCTAAGGATGAGGTATAGATCGAGAAGAGGAGAGGGCCAAGAACAGAGCCTTGAGGAACACCAACTGAGAGGGGGAAGGAGGAGGAGGCGGAGTTGGAGAGAGACACATTAAAGGAGCGGTCAGAGAGGTAGGAGGAGAACCAGTTATGGACAGAGCCACAAAAGCCAAGGGAGTGAAGGGAATCCAGCAAGAGTGAGTGGTCAACAGTATCGAAGGCAGCAGAGAGATCAAGGAGGATCTATGCTCCCCAAAGTGTCCTGCAGATACGAGCTGCTGCTGCTGCTCTCAATAGGGGTGCTGGTGTTGCTACTGCTTGGGCTGGGGGCAGGGATACACCCCGCCGGCTGAAAGGGGTGGCTCCTCCCACACCCATCATCCCCAGGGGTGTCCTGCTGCTACTGCTGCTGCTGCTGCCACCGCCACTGCACACTCTTGAGACCCCTCTCTGCACTCCGGACCCTCTCCACCAGCTCAACCTTCCAGTAGCCATAGACTGCTGTCTGCCGTGCCATGCTGCCCTTGACCCTAAGGTCCAGCGTGGTTGCCATCATGTATTCCTTGCACTTTAGCCGCTCATCAAACCGCCCCTTCAGCCCTGACTTCAGCTGCCGCACCAGGGCAAATGCCTCAGCCCCCAGCTTCTTGCCCTCAGGGCCACCATCCTGCCCTTGGAGAATCTCCTCCAGCCTCCTGAAGAGACTCAGGGCCAGAGGGGCCACTTGGCTGATACTGGCCATGGAGAAGCTGATGGTCTCCGTCATGGTCAGGAAAGGTTTCAGGACAAAGACCATTTGCGACAGGATGTCCCATTCCACCCCATTGTACCCTGGAGGTGCCTTGCTCTGCCTGCTTGGCCCAGAGGAGCTCGCTGGCCTTCACACTCCAGTTAAAAAAACCGGCCAGCTTCCTCCCCCAATTGATCAGAGAGCTAAGGGTGCCTGACCAAATCCCCTTCTTTCCCAAGCCCAGTGTCCCTGACCACCAGGTGAAGGGAGTGCGCAGCCCAAGGTATGCTGGTGAATCCACCATTGTGGACTGCCCTCAGTATGTTGACCGCATTTTCTGTCACCAAGCATCCCTTGTTGAAGGGTGCACCTGGCACAACCCACTCCCTCACCATGGCAGTCAGGGCTGCCTCAATGTTTACAGCACTGTGCGGGGCATACATAACTTCAGCCTGAAGCAGGGCCCACCTATAGCCTGCTTTGGGACCCCTCCTGACACTCCCCAAAGTTGCCTCCAGGTCCTGCCACCAGTGTGCCATTACCATCAAGTAGGCATGCTGGACATTTCTGGTGGACCACAGGTCCGTGGTGAAGTGCACAGTGGCACCCCCAGCCCATGCCAGTTGCTCCCTCACCCGCACTGACTCAGGGTGGTGTGGGACGGCAGCTGAAGCTGGGGGGCCAGGAAGCCAATCTGCCACCTAAACCCCATATCCCTCACCCCAGAGAAGGGTGCCTATCTATGGCTATCATTTCCCCCAATAGACACGTGGCTTTCAGCCTCCTAGCTTCCTGAAAGCTCCCAGGAAGCTCCCATTTCCCAGAGATTGGGCCCTTCCTCTAGCAGCCAAGGTGGGATCCACAAGCCCTTGACTGCTGGGGGGGCACCTCTACAATGGGGGGAAATGGTGACCCCTGAGGAACTTCAGCACCTGAATCACCTGCACCTGTGGCCGCAGATGAGACAGCTGCAGCCTCCTGAACTGTAGGTGTTCCAGTGCCCTGTGTGGCAGTGGAGGATGCTGCCAGGAGGCAATGCCTAACCACCCCCCTAGTGCCACTAGTGGTGGGACCCTCAGAAGCCGTTGCCCAAAATCAGGCCTGCAAAGCTTGGGGCATGGTGATGTGCTTGGGCTGCTGCTTATGCCTGCTGCCACTCCACTGGCACAGTCCCTACCCCTGCCACTTCTTCCACCTGCCCCATTGCCTGCCTTTTGGGCAGCAGACCGGCCTCTCCGGCTTCCCTTCTCCATTTTTCCTCACAAATGTTTTTAATATACATACACACTACACTAACTCTAATTGCTTATTAACTATTCTAAAACCTATGCAACTAAATTTAATACTATCTAATATGAATATTTATACAAAGGCCTAGTCCTATAAACACACTAAATATTAAAACTAAATCACTAAACACTATCTCTATCTCTATAACTAAGCTAACTCCTACATTATCTATCTATCTATCTATCTATCTATCTATCTATCTATCTATCTATCTGGGATGGAGTGGACACAAACACAGGGAGGGGTACAAAACTGAAATGAAACCTTAATCAATCTAATCCTACCCAAAATAAATCCAAAAACAGGGGAAGGGAATCAGGGATGGAATATATAGAGGGAGAGGGAAAGGATTTAATGGACGGGGGAGGGAGGAAGAACACAGGGAGGGGTAAAAAATAAAAATAACTCCTAAATCTATCTAATCAAATGTAAATAAATGAAGCTAGGGAGATAAATGTGTGGGAATGGGTGAAAGAGGAGTAGGATGGCAATGGATTGTTAGGAAACCAAACTGCCTGGAGAGGGACACTTCTGGAAACGCTGCTGAAAGGATCAGTGGCTAGATCAGAAGGATTGGGATGGCGGGAGGGCAATTACTTTTGTTACTTGCTGTGCCCACCTTTCCACAAGCCCCATTGCAGCCTAGCCCCATGCCAATCGCAGACTGCGAAGCCAGTGGTCTGAGGAAAAGAGGGATGGTGATTGGGCAGTCAGGCTGCTATTCCAAGCCTCTCCACCCCTGGCACCAGGAAGTCTGCTCCTCAGGTGCCCCCCTCCTCCCTGGGCCTGCCAGTGATGTTTTTCCTGTCCGAACTCACCCAAATGCAGCCAAACATGGCCAAACTGTTCAGAGATTCAAACATTCTTTTTGAACATTCAGTTCAGTCATCTAAACGGACCAAGTTCGCTCCGAACTCTGAACTTCCAAACCACGTTCTCACATCCCTACACCTTATCCCTGGCAGCCAAATGTCTGTGCGAGTAAACAGGCCTTTTTTAAAAAGTTGGGCCAGTTTCAGGGCTGCATTGCTACCAAACCAGGCCCATCCAGACCAGCATCCATAGTAGCTACACCTTATCCTTGACAGTCAAATGCCTGTGCAAGCAAACAGGCCTTTTTTCAAAGTTTGGCCAGTGGGGCCCCATAAAATGGCCACCGCCTTTGCACATGCTTGGGGGAGGAGGGGGGAAACCAGCAGTGCACTGTGACAAACACACAACAAGGCAACGCAAACCATGGAAATCATATCTTAAGCCAACCGTATTATCCTCAGCACACTACAAAAGCAGCAGTGCAGAGTTCTACTTGTCCCCCAAAACATGGTTCACTTCACATCTCTGTTGCAGTCTCCTCCCCCTTGTCTTCCAGTGCACCCCCTCCCCCAGCCCCATTCCGCACCCAGACTTCCCTAGTCCCCCACTCTCCATTTTCATTGTACACCCCCTCCCCTAGCCCCATTTCCCAGCCAGAATCCCTGAGTCCCCCCATTTCCATTGTCTCTCAGTTCAGCCCCTCCCCCAGCCCCATTCCCCACCCAGACTCCCCAAGTCCCCTCACTCTCACCCCCATTCCCCGGTAGCGTTTTCCCCAGTGTTCCCCCACCCCACCCCCAAGCAATGTACTCACCACCAAGGCAGCAGGATGACGCAGCATCAAGATGACAAAAACCTTGGGACCAAACCCGGACTACGGCCACCAAGGAGGCAAGGCTATCAAGTCCAGCAGCAGGAGACACAATCTCCTATAAAATGTCTGCAGATCAGCAATGCACAAGAACAGCCCTCGTGCTCACTGACTGAGCATGCATGATGGCCAGTCCCTGCCTGAGTGCTTCCCCAGGCATGACCAGAGCCCACTGCTCCCACCTTGTTTTTGCGGTGCACACAGCCTCACATCTTGTGTGGGTGCTTAAAATAATGTCCAGGTGCTGTTTAAAAATTGAGTCCATAGGGCTCAATGAAAGCCTACCCCCTGGTGGCTATAATGAGGAACTACAGTTCCCCATTATACGTGCTTGGACGACTCCCCCTAGCCACCCAAGTGCATTCCACCCATGTTTGTCCCTTCTGGGACTCCTTCCTGAGCCTCTCCCAGCCAGGCCTCACCCTCTGATTGCAGCTAGCCTACAATGCTGGGGCCTCGCTCAAAATGCATTTATTATTATTATTATTATTATTATTATAATAAACATTTATATAGCACCAGACGTGTGACCTGGTGCTGTACAAAACATAGAAATAGACGCGGTCCCTGCCTGTGGCTTACAATCTAAAAGACAAGGAGGGGGAGACAGGGAGAGGGGACAGTGGGAGAGACAGGGGAGAAGACTAACAAACATTCAAGCAGATGTGAAGTCTCAGGTGCGTGTGCTTAGTTTGGTTATAATCAGGTTGGTTACAGCAGTCTGCTGAGGAGGGCAGACGGTAAGTATATGGGAACGACTAGCAGGCATTGGGAAAGGCAGCGAGGAAAAAGTGGTTCTTGAGGAGGTATTTGAAGGAGCGGAGGGAGGAGGCAAGGCGGATGTGGGCAGGGAGGGAGTTCCAGGAATGGGGGGCAGCGAGGGAGAAGGGTCGAAGGTGGTTAGGTGAGCAGGAGAAATGAGGGAGAGTGAGGGAGGGGACAGAGGAAGAGCAGAGAGCACGTGCAGGAGTGCGTAGGGAGATTAGGTCTGAGAGGTAAGGGGGAGCTTGGTTGTGGAGTGTTTTGAACGTGAATACCAGGAGTTTAAACAGGATACGTTCAGGAAGGGGGAGCCAGTGAAGAGAGAAGAGGAGAGGCTGCACATGGTCGAAGCGACGGGCAGAGTGAATGACCTTGGCAGCGGAGTTTTGGATTGCGATAAGGGGGGACAGGTGAGAGCGAGGGAGGCCAGCAAGGAGGAGGTTGCAGTAATCGAGGCGAGAGATAACCATGGCATGAACAAGGGTTTTGGCCGAGGAGGTAGAGAGAAAGGGGCGGATCCGAGCAATGTTATGGAGGGCGAATCGGCAGGATTTGGCAACAGAGTCAATGTAAGGTTTAAAAGAGAGGTGCGTGTCAAAGATGAAGCCCAAGCTACGGGCTTGGAGAACAGGATGGATGGTGACTCCATCGATGCAGATGGGCAGGTTAGAGGGAGAGGAAGAGGAGGGAGGAAAAATGAGGAGTTCGGTCTTGGCCATGTTGAGCTTGAGTTGACGTCGGGACATCCAGGCGGAGATATCAGAGAGGCAGTTGACGAGGCGTGAGTGGACAGAAGAGGAGAGAGAGGGGGTAGAAAGATAGAGTTGGGTGTCATCAGCGTAGAGATGATATTGGAATCCGTGGGAGGCAATAATTTTGCCAAGGGACAGGGTGTAAATAGAGAAGAGGAGAGGGCCAAGGACAGAGCCTTGGGGGACCCCAACCGAAAGGGGGAGGGAGGAGGAGTTTGACTCGGGGAGCGAGACTTTAAAGGAGCGGTCAGAGAGGTAGGAGGAGAACCAGTCAAGGACAGAGCCACGGAAGCCCAAAGAGTAAAGCGAGTCCAATAGAAGCAAGTGGTCGACAGTGTCAAAGGCAGCAGAGAGGTCAAGGAGGACAAGAATGGAGTAGAGGCGCTTAGATTTAGCGACAAGTAGATCATTGGTGATCTTGGCCAGGGCAGTTTCAGTAGAGTGGAGGGGGCGGAAGCCGGATTGGAGAGGGTCTAGGGAGGAGTTGGCAGAGAGGAGGTCCAGGCAGCAGGAGTAGATGACACGTTCCAGAAGCTTTGAGGCAAAGGGAAGGAGGGAGACTGGCCGGTAACTAGAGGGATCAGATGGGTTTAGGGTGGGCTTTTTGAGGATGGGGGAGAAGCGCAGTTTCCCAGTGCGGGGCCCCCTCCAACCTGAAAATCAGCAGCAGCTGCTGCTGTGGGCCCCAAAAGAGTTCTGTGACCCACCGGAGGGTCAGAAATTGCTTCTGGTGTGTAACAAGGTAAGAGGCAGCTCAGGCAGAGAAGAGGTGGGCACTGGAAGGGCAGTGCCCCAGGTTTCCTTGGGTGCCCGGGGGATTGTAACTTGCCCAAGGCTATCCTGTGTGTACCAAGAGTTCCCCAGGTTCTGACTGAGTGGCCACATTTTAAGGCTTAAATATAATTTCACGACCCCAGATGGCAACCAATACATGAAAACTACATAGCATAGGATAGCATAGCATAGCACGTAAAGCACTAGGTACATCGCTAGCGCTATATAAAAGCTAATAATAATGATAATGATAATGATTATTATTATTATTATTATTATTATGACCCCATCTGTAGATGACAGAACCTCCTTTGAGTCCCTGACCAACAGTTCAGAAATGTTGGACGTATATATTGAAAAAAATAGTAGTTCTATGCATCTGTTCCTTGTCACACCTTCTGCCACTTCCCTTTACAGTGCACTCAGTTCAGTTCATTTATTTATTTATTTTATTTATTTCATTATATTTCTTAACCGCTTCCTCTTGCCCACATGGGCAACTCAGAGCTGCTTCCAACAAATCAATAAAACCAATTTAATAATTAAAAACACAATATCATAAAATACTATAAAGCACTATAAAACATCAGGTGGAACCAACCGTCTTCCCCCAGTTCCCAACCCTCACCACCCCCCGTGCCCCCCACCAAAAGCCTGGTAGAACAGTCAGATATTACACTGTCTTCAGAAAGAGGGGAGGCCTGGGGCTAGACAGGCATCCATCGGGAAGGAGTTACACAGCTGCGGAGCTTCCACCAAGAACATCCTCTCCATTGTCGCCACCCGGAAAACCCAGGGGACTTCGATTCGGGCACCCGCGACTGACTGCAGGGGCCTCACCATAGCTTGGGGCCTGAGTTGGTCCCACTGGTAGGCAGGACCCAGGTTGTTTAGGGCTTTATAGGTCAGTACCAACAACTTGAATTGGGCCCGGAAGACAATAGGCAGCCAGTGCAGCAAACAATGCACTGGTGTAATATGCCTGTCCCTGTTAGAAGAGTCAAGAAGCACCACTAGGCTACAAACCTGAGTGGCCAGACCCCATCAATGACAGGAACCACCACACCCTCAATCCTACCCACCAGCATCACCTTTGTATTCTCGGGATTCAGCTTCAGATGGCTCATCCTCATCCACTGCCCCACAGCTGCCAAACACCAGGTAAGCACCGAGTCTGCCAGGTCTGGGTCTGCAGAAAACGAGAGGTAAAGTTGTGTATCATCGGCGTATGATGACAATGTATGCCAAACCCTCTCATGACCTCGCCCAATGGGTGCATATACACATTGAACAGGAGAGGGGACAGAATAGAACCTTGCAGAACTCCATGTATGAGGCTTCGGGGAGATGATGAGCACTCCCAAAGTACCACCTGTTGAGTTCTCCTGGCCAGGAAGGATCGAAACCATTCAAGAACAATTCCACCCACCCCAGCCCAGTCCTGCAGCCTTACCACCATCTCATGGTCAACGGTATCAAATGCTGCCGACAAATCTAACAGAATCAGTAAAGATGATCTGCCCTGTTCCAGTTCCCAGTGCAGATCGTCAACCGAAGCCACAAGTGCAGTTTCGGTGCCAAACCCCAGATGCAAGACAGAATGTGAAGGATCAAAGAAACTGATATGGTCCAGATACCCCTGAAGCTGTGCTGGGCTACCACCTGCTACCTCTCCATAGCCTCTACCTTTAATCTCCACCTCTGGACTAGGTCCCCCACCCACACTGATGGTCACTCTCTTGACCTCGTGTTCTCTATAAAGTGTTTTCTCTCCAGTCTCTCCTTTGAGCCTCATCCCATCTCTGACCATTTCCTTGCCTCCTTCAACCTCTCCCACTCCTCCCCCCTTTCCCCATCTCCCCATCCCTTCCACGATCTGCAGGCCATTGTGCCCCAGGACTTTGCCTCCTCCTTCTCTCTCCTCTTTTCCCCTCAGTCTTCTCCTCCTCCTCCCCCGATTCTGCCTTCAACCCCCACCTTCAACCCCCTCTTGCCTCCACCCTTGACTCCCTCCTGCATATCATCAACCTCTCCCTCTTTTCTGGGTCCTTCCCCTCTGCCTTTAAACACGCCACTGCCTCCCCATCCTCAAAAAGTCCACTCTGGATCCCTCTGAACCCTCTAATTGCCATCCTGTATCACTCCTCCCTTTTGCTTCCAAGCTGCTTGAACGGGTTGTCTACTCCCGTTGCCTCGACCTCCTCTCCGCCAACTCTTCCCTTGACCCCCTCCAATCTAGCTTCCGCCCCCTTCACTCCACTGAAACCACTCTTGCTAAGATCACCAATGATCTTCTTGTGGCTAAATCCAACTGTCTTTACTCTATTCTTGTCCTCCTGGATTTCTGTGCTGCCTTCGACACTGTTGACCACTTGCTCCTGCTTGAATCGCTCCACTCCCTGGGATTCTGGGACTCTGTCCTCGACTGGTTCTCCTCCTACCTTTCTAACTGCTCCTTCAATGTATCTCTTCCTAACTCCTCCCCCTCCTCCTCCCTACCCCTCTCGGTTGGGGTTCCCCAAGGCTCTGACCTTGACCCTCTCCTCTATCTATACCCATTTCCTAGGCAAACTCATTGCCTCCCACGGTTTCCAATACCACCTATACACTGATGACACTCAACTCTCTCTCTCCACTCTATCCCTCTCCCCCTCTGTTCAAGTTTGTCTCACCAACTGTCTCTCCGATATCTCCGCCTGGATGTCTCAACGCCAACTCAAACTGAACATGGCAAAAACTGAACTCCTTATCTTCCCTCCCAATCCTTCCTCTCCCTCTTCCCTGTCAATTGCCATTGATGGGGTCCCCATCTTCCCTGTCCCCCAAGCCTGTAACTTGGGCTTCATCTTCGATTCACACCTTACCTTCAAACCCTACATTGACTCCGTGGCGAAATCCTGTCGCTTCTCCCTCCACGACATCTGCTAAGATCTGCCCTTTTCTGTCTGTCTCCTTTGCCAAAACTCTCATCCACGCTTTAGTCATCTCACGCCTTGTCTAATGTAACCTCCTCCCCGCTGGCCTTCCCCACTCTCACCTTTCTTCCCTCATCTGTTTTCAAAACTCTACTGCCAGGATCATCCACCTTGCCCGTTGCTTTGACCATGTGCAGCCTCTCCTCTCCTCCTCCACCAGCTCCCCCTTCCTGAGTGTATTCTGCACAAGCTCATCATCTTCACCTGCAAAGTCCTTCACAACTTTGCTCTCCACTACCTCTCTGCCCTGATCTCCCTCCAAACCCCTGTTCAAGCACTCCGCTCCTCTTCCATCCTCTCCCTCACCCTCCCACACCTCCCCTGCTCTCCCAACCACCTTCGTCCCTTCTCCCTCACTGCCCCGCATGCCTGGAACTCCCTCTCTGCCCTCGTCTGCCTTGCCCCCACCCTCCACTCCTTCAAATCCCTCCTCAAAACCCACCTCTTCTGCTCCACTCTTCCTAACTCCTGCTAATCATTCCTTCCCAGCATTATCCCCCACCTGTTATCTGCAAACTCCTAATTTACTGTAACCAAGCCAAGAACGTATACCTGAGTTCTCGATTCCTCATGAATGTTGCATCCCTTGTCTCTCCCTCTGTTCCCCCTTCTTTGTCTCCCCTCCTCCTGTCTGTAGAATGTAAGCTCTCAGGCAGGGACCGTGTCTATTTTATTCTCTGTAAAGCACCAGGTACATCGCTGGCGCTATATAAATGTTTATAATAAAATAAAATAATTTTTTTTAAAAATTATAATAATAATAACAACAACAACCTTCCCTAGAAAGGGAAGGATAGAGACTGGCAGATAGCTGGCCAGGGAGTCAAAGTCAAACAATGATTTTTTGAGCAGAGGCTGCACAACTGCCTCTTTGAGGTGGCCCAGCACTCTGCCCTCCCTAAAGGAGGCATTGACTGCCCCGGCAAGCAATGACCCTAACGTTTCTTGGCAGGCCTTAACCAGCCAGGACAGGCATGAATCTAATTCACAGCTGCCACAGGGAGAGCCCGGTGGCCCGTCCCCATAAGGAAACGGGCTGCAGCACTCTGCACCAGCTGCAGCTTCCAGACTGTCACCATGGGCAGCCCCACACCGAGGGCATTACAGTAATCGAGCCTTGAGGTGACAAATGGATAACAGTGGCAAGATCAGAGTCCGAGACATTGATGGAGCTGCCGCACCAGATATAATTGGCGGAATGCAGTCCTGGCCACAACTGACACCTGGACATCCATCCATATCCCTCCCATTCATGTCAACCCCTCCCTCACCCCGAGAGGTCGGACCCTTCTCCTTAACCCAGTCCCCCCTTCCCCTTTTACTTGGGGTAGGGGCCATACCATATACACCCCACCCAAGCCCACCCCAATTACCCTCCCCTCAATTCCCACCCTTTCAACAAATTCCACCCTATATCCACCGCCCTACTTTCGCTGCCTTCTTTATACCCAGTTCACCCAGAGGCGAGACCTTGACATAAAAGACCTTCCCACATAAAAGATGCTGCATTTCTTCTCACCTCACCTCCTTGATCTTCCTTACAAGTACAACTTCACCCTCCTTAAAATCCCCCGTCAAGACTTGCATACTTCACTCAGCTTTCCAGCAGTGAGCTCCACTCTACTAGCCACCTTCTTGCCTCTTCAAACCCAAAATATAAGAGAACGGTATATGCCTTATCTTCAGCAGGCTATAGGCACATATTAGAAGTGAGCTGCATCAACCTCATTCTCCACTGGTTTTAGTCTTGAGCCAGACAGATTATGGCCCTTTTCACACAGACACTCTAACACTGATAAAATGGGTGTTACATTTTATTATACATGTTGAAGGGCTGCAGGTGTGCTCTATTTAGATTATATTAGATAGATTTAGGTGTTATTTTTTGTTTTTACCCCTCCGTGTGTTCCCTGTGTTCAATCTTCCTTCCTCCTTCCTCCCTCCATTGAATCCTTTCCGTCTCCCTCTATATATTCCATCCCTGATACCATTCCCCTGTTTTTTTATTCATCCAGAGTAGGATTATTAGATTGATTTAGGTTTCATTTCAGTTTTGTACCCCTCCTTGTGTTGTTTGTGATCTCCTCCCCATCCCATAGAGAGATAGATAGATAGATAGATAGATAGATAGATAGACAGTTGTAGGAGTTACTAGTTAGCTTAGTGAAAGAGATACAGAGTTTAGTGTTTAGTTTTAGTGTTTGTAGGAGTAGGCCTTTCTGATAGATAATCCATTTACTTAATAGTTGATAGCATTTAGAATAGTTATAGCAGATAGATTTTGTGTAGATAGATAGATATAATATATATATATATATATATATTTTAAATGTAAAAATTTTTATAAAACCATTATTTTGGATGGAGAAATTGAGAAGGGAAGGAGAGGCCAATCTGCTGCCTGTAGGGGAGGAATGGGGCACATGGCAGAGGTGGAAGGGACTGTGCCAGGGGAGTGGCAGCAGGCAGCAGCAGTAGTCCAAGCACATCACCACGCCCCAAACTCAGCAGGCCTGCTTTAGGCTTCAGCAGCTCAGAATCACCTCCTGGCAGTGCCCTCCTCCACTGTCAGGCAGGGTACTGGAAGGCCTGCAGTACATGAGACTGAGTCTGTCTCTGCTGCTGCTGGAGCAGGTACTGTTGCTGCTTCTGATGTTCCTACAGGGCCACCAATGTCCCCCACTGTCGAGGCGATCCCCAGCAGTCCGGAGCTGGTGGATCCCACCCCGGCTGCTAGAGGAAGGCCCCAATACCCGGGCAATGTCAGTAGGGAGAGGAGTAGCAGCAGCACTAGCAGCTATAGAGGGGGGCACAGGGAGAGTGCCAGCAGCACGGCGGGCATGGGCAGTCTAGCCTCAGGGTCCCAGTACTCCCCTTCACAGGACATCACCGTGATCATGTGAAAAGAAATGAGAGGGGTTCAGCTGCTTTTCTGCACCCTGGTGAAGCAGGTTGCTTTCAATTTCTGGGATCAAGTGGAAATACTACTGTATTTGAGAAGGTGGGGAATTACTCCTCTTGCTATTTCTAATAATGACTCTTTTGTTCAATCAAATAGACCTTTTATTCAATGATAGCAACACAATTTAACATACCAATTATAAATGAAGCATTTGCACCTTTAACATATGATCCCTCACCTACTCTGACTCCTTCAAATACATACAAAGCATATATTCTTACGTGATCAGAGGTCCATGGTCTGGTTCCAGAAGGAGGGCAGGCAGGGGGTCCAAAAGCCTTGAGAGAGAATGCTTAGCTGTGGAGCAAGTTGCAGGACTTCCTAGGGAGAAGTCCCAAAGGGGGCAAATCATAAAGCTAGCTGGCGACCTGATAAGGGAGAGCGGACAAGCACCATGAAAGGCAACTTCTCTGTCTAAAGCTAGCCTTTTTATCCAGTGACTGCCTTATGATTATCCAGAGTGCGGGGTTGTCAATGCTACGCCTGTGGAGCACTCCCATTGGTTGCTTAGATCTGGGTACCTTCTGTTTAGTCATTGGCTTGGGGGTTTGCCCTGACCAATAGGGTCCTACCCCTCCTCGTTCCGGAGGGAGGGCCTGACTTCCTGGCCCTGAGTCCCCCACAGCCCCCTCTTGGAGGCACCTTATAGTCTGACCAAGTCATTTTCCTCTCTCTGGTAACATTTGATTCTGTTATCAGCCTCTGACTTTCCCAATGTTCCTGGGAGTTATAAACTACCCAGTTTGCTTGGGAAGACAAGGTCTCTGCTTTCTCTCAGGCACCTAATAGACAGGAATATTGCCTCCTTCACACCAGCTCACATAATTTACTTCCTCTTGACCGTTTGACTGTTTACTCCTAGCACATTTTGTTCCTTATCTAAATCAATGAATCAATGCATCTGCTAACTAATGTCTTAATTAACTTAGAACATTCTATATATTCTTAACATTCTACATATTCTTAACTAAAAACACAATGGCTTACACAAAAGTTTCATTCAGTTACAGTATCACAAATGTAAACCCAGCATGCTTTAGTTACATTTCAGCAAAGAATGAGTTACAATAACATTCAATGTCTGTCCTGGCATACTTGTGTCAAAAGAAGCACTTTTGCTTTGGTTACATTGTAACAAGGAAATTGTTAGGCCTATGCCAATTCACAACACATGGACAGTGAGTCAGAGGCAGACACCAGTGCCGCAGAGGAGATGTCTGCAACTGAGGCGATGGCTGAGCCTCCTCCCAGAGCTGTGTCACCAGTACCACCAAGTTCTCCCCCTCCCAGCAGCACTGGAAGTAGTGCATCACCCGGGGTGGGCCAAAAGGCAGTAGGAGGGAAAAAATCCTCAGTCTGGGATCATTCTCAGCAGGTGCAGGCAGAGAATCCCAAAGAGGTGCAGTGCACTGTGTGCCAAAAGGTGGTAAAGCATGGGCAGATGCTCAGCAACCTGAGGACAACAGCAATGGTAAGGCACCTAAAGTCATTCCACAGTGCTCTGCTGCTCAGCGGTAATGCAGGGGAAGTGTATGCAAGTGGGTTCCCGACTGCAGCGGCCAGGAACAAGGCTTCTTCAGTGGGCAAGCATCCTGCACCAGCACCAACTGCTGCCTCTAGCAGCAGAAGCAGTATTCCTCCTGCTAGGGGGGCAGAACAGCAGCAGGACCCTCTCCAGCAGCGCCGTCAGTTCACTATGGAGGAGCTGGGGTGGGGGGGATCTGTCAAGGCCATCGGCAGGGCACCGTGGCACTGGCTTCCAAGAAAAAGCGAAGTGCCTGTTGGCAGAAATGATTGCCCTGGATGGACAGTCCTTCTCAATGGTGGAGGACAAGGGCTTCCAGTGGCTGATTGGGTTTCTGGTCCCCAACTTTAAGCTGCCTTCCCACTATACCCTGAGTTGGACTGTGGTGCCACAGCTCTACAGGACTTTGAAGGAGCAGGTGAGGGAGCAGCTGGCAGGGGCTGGGGGGGCACGATCCACTTCACCACTGACCTATGGTTCGCCAGAAATGCCCAGAACGCCTACCTGGCAGTGACTGCACACTGGTGGCAGGACCCAGAGGCAGCACTTGGCAGTGGCAAGAGGGGTCCTGAAGCAGGGTACAGGTGGGCCCTGCTTCAGGCACAATTCATGGACAGCTCCCACACCTCAAGGAACCTTGAGACACCCCTGGCCACCATGGTGAGGGAGTGGGTCACACCAGGTACGACCTTCACCAAGGGGTGTGTAGTCATGGATAACACGGCCAATATAAGGCAGTCCATGACAGGGGCTTCACAAGCATCCCTTGCGCCACACACACACTCCACCTTGTGGTGAAGGACGCTCTGGGCTTGGGGGAGAAGGGGATTGGGCCAGGCACCCTTAGCTCCCTGGTTGAACAGGGGAGGAAGCTGGTGGAGTTCTTCAACCACAGCGTGAAGGGCAGAGAGCTCCTCTGGGAGAAGCAGGCCGAACAAGGGTCCCCGGTGCACCAGTTCATCTAGGATGTCTCCACCAGATGGAATTCCAACTTCCTGATGCTCGAGCAGCTTCTTGAGCAGAAAGCCACCCTGCATCAGGTGGAACTGGAGACAGACATTGAGGCACCTCCAGGGTACAACAGGGAGGAATGGGATATTCTAGCTCATACGGTCTTCACCCTGAGACTGTTCCTGGCTGTGACAGAAACCGTGAGCAGCTCCACCGCCACCCTCAGCCAGGTGACCCCACTAGTCCATAGTCTCCAGAAGATCCTGGACGAGATTCTCGGGGGGCGNAAGGAGGGCAGGCAGGGGGTCCAAAAGCCTTGAGAGAGAATGCTTAGCTGTGGAGCAAGTTGCAGGACTTCCTAGGGAGAAGTCCCAAAGGGGGCAAATCATAAAGCTAGCTGGCGACCTGATAAGGGAGAGCGGACAAGCACCATGAAAGGCAACTTCTCTGTCTAAAGCTAGCCTTTTTATCCAGTGACTGCCTTATGATTATCCAGAGTGCGGGGTTGTCAATGCTACGCCTGTGGAGCACTCCCATTGGTTGCTTAGATCTGGGTACCTTCTGTTTAGTCATTGGCTTGGGGGTTTGCCCTGACCAATAGGGTCCTACCCCTCCTCGTTCCGGAGGGAGGGCCTGACTTCCTGGCCCTGAGTCCCCCACAGCCCCCTCTTGGAGGCACCTTATAGTCTGACCAAGTCATTTTCCTCTCTCTGGTAACATTTGATTCTGTTATCAGCCTCTGACTTTCCCAATGTTCCTGGGAGTTATAAACTACCCAGTTTGCTTGGGAAGACAAGGTCTCTGCTTTCTCTCAGGCACCTAATAGACAGGAATATTGCCTCCTTCACACCAGCTCACATAATTTACTTCCTCTTGACCGTTTGACTGTTTACTCCTAGCACATTTTGTTCCTTATCTAAATCAATGAATCAATGCATCTGCTAACTAATGTCTTAATTAACTTAGAACATTCTATATATTCTTAACATTCTACATATTCTTAACTAAAAACACAATGGCTTACACAAAAGTTTCATTCAGTTACAGTATCACAAATGTAAACCCAGCATGCTTTAGTTACATTTCAGCAAAGAATGAGTTACAATAACATTCAATGTCTGTCCTGGCATACTTGTGTCAAAAGAAGCACTTTTGCTTTGGTTACATTGTAACAAGGAAATTGTTAGGCCTATGCCAATTCACAACACATGGACAGTGAGTCAGAGGCAGACACCAGTGCCGCAGAGGAGATGTCTGCAACTGAGGCGATGGCTGAGCCTCCTCCCAGAGCTGTGTCACCAGTACCACCAAGTTCTCCCCCTCCCAGCAGCACTGGAAGTAGTGCATCACCCGGGGTGGGCCAAAAGGCAGTAGGAGGGAAAAAATCCTCAGTCTGGGATCATTCTCAGCAGGTGCAGGCAGAGAATCCCAAAGAGGTGCAGTGCACTGTGTGCCAAAAGGTGGTAAAGCATGGGCAGATGCTCAGCAACCTGAGGACAACAGCAATGGTAAGGCACCTAAAGTCATTCCACAGTGCTCTGCTGCTCAGCGGTAATGCAGGGGAAGTGTATGCAAGTGGGTTCCCGACTGCAGCGGCCAGGAACAAGGCTTCTTCAGTGGGCAAGCATCCTGCACCAGCACCAACTGCTGCCTCTAGCAGCAGAAGCAGTATTCCTCCTGCTAGGGGGGCAGAACAGCAGCAGGACCCTCTCCAGCAGCGCCGTCAGTTCACTATGGAGGAGCTGGGGTGGGGGGGATCTGTCAAGGCCATCGGCAGGGCACCGTGGCACTGGCTTCCAAGAAAAAGCGAAGTGCCTGTTGGCAGAAATGATTGCCCTGGATGGACAGTCCTTCTCAATGGTGGAGGACAAGGGCTTCCAGTGGCTGATTGGGTTTCTGGTCCCCAACTTTAAGCTGCCTTCCCACTATACCCTGAGTTGGACTGTGGTGCCACAGCTCTACAGGACTTTGAAGGAGCAGGTGAGGGAGCAGCTGGCAGGGGCTGGGGGGGCACGATCCACTTCACCACTGACCTATGGTTCGCCAGAAATGCCCAGAACGCCTACCTGGCAGTGACTGCACACTGGTGGCAGGACCCAGAGGCAGCACTTGGCAGTGGCAAGAGGGGTCCTGAAGCAGGGTACAGGTGGGCCCTGCTTCAGGCACAATTCATGGACAGCTCCCACACCTCAAGGAACCTTGAGACACCCCTGGCCACCATGGTGAGGGAGTGGGTCACACCAGGTACGACCTTCACCAAGGGGTGTGTAGTCATGGATAACACGGCCAATATAAGGCAGTCCATGACAGGGGCTTCACAAGCATCCCTTGCGCCACACACACACTCCACCTTGTGGTGAAGGACGCTCTGGGCTTGGGGGAGAAGGGGATTGGGCCAGGCACCCTTAGCTCCCTGGTTGAACAGGGGAGGAAGCTGGTGGAGTTCTTCAACCACAGCGTGAAGGGCAGAGAGCTCCTCTGGGAGAAGCAGGCCGAACAAGGGTCCCCGGTGCACCAGTTCATCTAGGATGTCTCCACCAGATGGAATTCCAACTTCCTGATGCTCGAGCAGCTTCTTGAGCAGAAAGCCACCCTGCATCAGGTGGAACTGGAGACAGACATTGAGGCACCTCCAGGGTACAACAGGGAGGAATGGGATATTCTAGCTCATACGGTCTTCACCCTGAGACTGTTCCTGGCTGTGACAGAAACCGTGAGCAGCTCCACCGCCACCCTCAGCCAGGTGACCCCACTAGTCCATAGTCTCCAGAAGATCCTGGACGAGATTCTCGGGGGGCGAGATTGTGGCCCTCCAGGCAGGAAGATCTCCAATGAGGCACTTGACCTGGCATGGAAGCTGAAGGCAGGGCTGAGTGCACACTTTGATGAGCACCTGCACCTGGAGGAATATGTCCTGGCAACCATGCTGAACCCCAGGATCAAGGGCAGCATGGCATGTGAGACAGCAGTCTATGGCCTCCGGAAGGGTACGCTGGTGCAGAAGGTCCGGCAGGCAGAGCAGGCCATGCAGCAGTACTCTCCTGGGGATGGTGGGTGTGGGAGCAGTGACCCCTTCCAGCCATCTGGGTCTATCCCTGCGCCCAGCCCTAGCGGTAGCAGCAGCACCAGCAGCAAGATGAGCAGCAGCATCAGAACCCCTACTAGTGCCAACAGTTCCTCCTGTGTGCAGGCCACTCTGAGGAGCATGGGGCCTAGCACAAAAGGGCAAGCAGCGTGGCTGAGGACAGTGGGGCAGGTGGTGCCCACACAGAGCTACCAGAGGGAGTATGATGGCACCTCAGCAGCGGTGGAGACCTACCTGGAGGAGGAGCCATGCATTGATCCCAGCAGTGATCCCTAAGCCTACTGGGCCGGCAAGGCCAAAATGTGACCGGCCCTGTTGAAAGTGTCCAGGGACAGTTGGGATGGGGCTCCTCCTCCTCCTCCTCCAATATGCTGATTATACTCAGCTATAGCTCTCGTTTTCAACTGACCCAGGTCCCGCTGTCTCCTTACTTTCCCAATGTTTGGAGGCCATGGTGGATTGGATGTAGCAGCGCAGACTGAAGCTCAATCCCGATAAGACAGAGGTGATGGTGGTGGGAAGAGCGAGGGAGGTGCTGGCCCCTCTGATGGGGGGGTTTGCCCTCCTGTTGCTCATCAGGTTCGTAGTCTGGGGGTGGTTTTGGATTCGGGTCTCCATCTGGATCGGCAGGTGGAGATGGTGGCTAGGACCACCTTTTGTCAGCTGTATCTGGTACAGAAGCTTCGGACATAAATCTCCAGGTCCGACTTGGCCACTCATTCATGCCTTCATCACCCCAAGGCTAGACTACTGCTCCACATGGGGCTTCCCTTGTTTCTGGTTCGGAGTCTGCAGCTAGTGAAGAATGCAGCGGCCCATCTCTTTACGGTGTCAGGATGGCATGAGCACATAATACTGGTGCTCTGTGCTCTACACTGGCTGCCTATAGTTTACCGAGCCAGTTTCAAGGTGTTAGTATTGATCTATGAAGCCCTGCATGGTCTGGGCCCCTCATATCTCGGGGATCGCCTCGCCCTCTGTGCCTCAGAGCAAACCCTTTGGTCCACAGTGGGCACCTTTCTGGAGGTTCCTCTTGTAAAATGGGGGGCCACAATGGAGAGGGCGTTCTCGGTGGCCAGGCCGTATTTATGGAACTCCCTCCTGGAGGAGGCTCACCTGGACCCAGGCCTGTTGGCCTTTCGATGAGTTTGCAAGACCTGGCTGTTCACCCAGGCCTTCGGAGGGGAGGAGGGAAGGGTGGAGGGGGGGGTTGGGGTTTTAGAAATGTTTTATAAATTGTTGTGGGCTTGGTCTTTTTTATTGTTGTTGGTTTTAGTATTATTGTGTTTTTATGATGTTGTAAGCCACCCCGAGATGTCGTAGGAATGAGGGGACAGCCGATAAATTTAACGAAATAATAAATAAATAAATAAATTATAAATCATGCCTGAATGCCACTCATGCCATGCTGCCTGCCTGTCCCGGCAACCCATGTTTGCTTCTGCCAAAGGCCCCCACCCCCCAGGCCTATATGCTGCCTGTGCAAAGGATTCTGTACCCTGGCAACCAGCAATCCACTGTCTAACCACCAGCACCCACCGCCTGCTGCCAAGGAACCTGTCTCTCTTTCTCTCTGGCACACCCACACAGACACAAGCCCTGCCCTTCCTGGAGGGCTGTATGCAAGTTGAGACCCTGCTGCTGGCACATCTTGGAGTCAAGATGTGCCAGCAGCCCTCCAGGCCTTACCTACATGTGGTGCCAGGTGCTACTGGTAGGGATCGACAACTCAAGCTGTATGAGATTCTGTGCCTGCCTGCCTGTGTGCATTCCTGTACCTGCTGCTACCACCTATCTCTTGATTGAATGAAGTGTGCCCAACCATGCGCTAATTCTAGGGACATATTATCATTAACCTCACATAGACTGTCATTCCATTGTACCTGAATCAGTCATCCCTGCCCATCCCAGAAACCATCAATGAGATTCTGGGACCATCATTTCAGTCACTGTGGGCTGCATTCCATTCCACTGCATCCAGAAGCCCAGTGCCCACATGCCAGCCTGCCTCCCCCCCCCAACAGCCTACTCCTCCTCACTCACCCACGGATGCCCGCTGAAGCTGATGGAAATAAAAGCCCCTCCAACCACCAGCTTCCGCCGCCTGCTGGCCGCTGCCAAGGAGCCTGTCGCTCTTTCTTTCTGGCACACCCCCACAGACACGAGCCCTGCCCCTCCTGGGGGGCTGTCTGTAAGTTGAGACCCTGCTGCTGGCACATCTTTGGGTTAATACCTTAACTACGCTACATGTGGTGCCAGGTGCTGCTGGTAGGGATCAACAAGCTGTAAGAGATTCTGCCACCTGCCAGCCTGAACTTACACACAGAGGGATAAAAGATTTGAAAGCTCAAACAAAGCTCTTAACAATAACAACAAATATAACTTTTATTAACAAAACAATAACAACAACAACAAGAACAACAACATTATAAAACAAAAACCAAACATTTTAAACTAGAAAGAAAACTTATTTATCTATTTATTCAGTCTTTGGGCCTGCCCCCAGGAAGTTGGGGGAAAGGCAGAAGGGGTGCACAGGAGATAGGGGAGGGGGCATCACACCCGCTGGCATTTCATAGCCGTACTTGATGGCATAGTCGATGGCCCCTGCCATGGCTGCCTGCCAGTTGGAGACCGACTGGTGGAAAAGTTCCAGGTCAGCCATCTCAGTGGAGACGTACTTTGAGATGTACTGCGTGTACGCCTCCACCTTCTGTTCCTGCACCTTGAACTCCGGGAACCATTCCACCAGCCGGTTCTCCATGGTGGCTGCTTGCAACTTTAGGACAGCCACAAAGTCCCAGGTCGGCCTCTCCACCTCCGCCCGAAAGGCTTTGTCCTCAGAAGACTCCCAGGGCCTGGGGGACTCCACATTGGGAATGGAGAAGGGGGAAGGGCTTACATGCCAGTGCTTCTGGGTTGCCTTCCCCTCCCCCCTTTCTGGTGCTGAGGCTGAGGCTCCATGGCCATGCCAGAGTCCTCCTGCCGCATCACCGTCAGGCCATGGCGCTTCTCAATATGGGCGATCAGTCCCGATGTGGTTCCCTCTCTCTGCCTCCTGATTCTTTTGCCATAGGTCTAAAGAGCATAAAAAGATAGGACCATAAGAAGTGCCATACCATGTCAGACCAATGGTCTGTCAAGCCCTGCCTGCATTCTGTCTCCACAAGTGGGTGGACTGGGTGGCCAATCTCTCTCTCCAGGGGACTTCCGTTCCTAACAGGTCATAGGGCAATCCATTTCCTGTTGTTCCAGTCCCCGTGCCTTACCTTGAATATGGCAATTCTGTCGCCCTCCTCCTTGGCCTGGCACCAGTGCTGGGGCTGGTATCTGATTCCTCTCTGAAATGGGAACACATTAAGAACACCAAAGTAATATCATGCATTTATGATGATGCCTCTAGTCCTCCCTCCTTGGGGTTCTAGGGATGGCAACGGGAGATGTGACCCTGGCTGGCACGTACAAATCCTGAACTCCTTGGGGTGCTAGGGGATGCTAGGGATTGAAACTTTGAAAGGCCCTGGCTGGCACGTGCAAATCCTGCCCTCCTTGGGGCGCTATGGATGGCAACTGGAAAGACCCTGGTGGCAGGCACGTGCAAATCCTGCCCTTCTTGGGGTGCTAGGGGATGCTAAGGATTGCAACTTCGAAAGGCCCTGGCTGGCACGTGAAAATCCTGCCCTCCTTGGGGCGCTATGGATGGCAACTGGAAAGCCCCCTTTGCCGCCATAATGG
>QEPC01014310.1:303098-318497 GCA_003113815.1 Sphenodon punctatus | reverse complement strand
TTTTTGCTGGGGCAGTTTTTTTACATTGCAGCCATTTTTAAATGGCTGCAATGCAAAAAAAATCCGGTACCCCGGAATCCGGTACCCGGTCCGGATTACCGGGTCAAATCCGATAATGCCGGTACACCCGGTACCGGCATTATCGGATACCGGATTCTACCGGTTTCCCGCCCCTAGTAACTATAAAATTGACAGGTATATATCACTTGGGAGGAAGTTGTTAGGAAAAAAGTCATTGGTATTTCAAACATTTGGGAAAGAGTAGTCTAATGGTAAAAAAATATGGAATTGGATCCAAGAATTGCTAAATGCTAGTGCTGAAACTGAGTTCTTGGTTTTCCTTGGAAAGCACCAAAGACTGGGGCATTCGACTCGATTTTCCAAGTTCTGAAGTTTTGAGGAAGAGCCCCCAAAACTTTGGAACTCAGAAAATCCTTGGCCAATTGCAAGGAGGGGGCCAGAAACTAGCACCGATGCATGGCCTCTTCCTGGCTGGTAAATTTGAAAATAAAATATTGAGCATGCTCAGAAGGGCCTGAATGGCCCTTGCTGAGCATTCTTGACCCTTTTCAAAGATGGTGCTGGCAGCATCAGCAGGCCTGCACCATCTTTGAGAAGGGCTGAGCATGCTCAGAAAAAGCCATTCAGGCCCTTCTGATTAGGGGTGTGCATGTTGTTTTCATTATATCAGTAATGAAAATGAAATTTGTCATTTTCATTATCGTTAATGTAATAACGCAAACAACAACAACAACAAATAATAGCGAAATCAATAACAATAATGAAAGTCATTATTGATTTCGTTATTGCCTAGCAGCCTGGCAGGTGGTTTTTTTTTAGGGAAATGTGGCAAGGGGAGGAGGGAGCAGACATCTCAGAACCAGAAACAGTGTTGAATTCTTGAACTGGGCCTGTGATGGGAGGGAAAGGACCTGATGGATGTAATCACTGGCCAATGAGCAGCGCAAGCAAGTACCAGGCAGTTGAATGGAACCCTGTCATTGCTCAATGCCTCCTGCCTCCCAAAACCAATCAGGGGAACTCTGGGGGAGGACACTGCAACCCTGCAACCCAGGGCTGTGCTGCTTGAGTCTGGTTCTGTGTTCATTGTTGCTCTGTCATGGTGCATTTGCAGAATCTGCTGGTGCTTGCAATAAAAATTCTGCCATATATATCCCTACCACTTTACCTTTCCAATTCTTATTCCTTACATTTTATCTTTTTCCTTCCCCTGGCTGTCTCCTCATATATATATATATACAGGCAGAGCCATGAGAAGGGAAAAGGATGAAGATTTTGTTTTTGGTATCGTTACTGGTATTGGTATACACAATATATATATATATAACTGACTTCTTCTATGCACTTAAATAATGGCTTCGTGCAATGACTTCGTCTATGCCCTTAAATAAAGTGTGTGTATATATATATATATAGAGAGAGAGAGAGAGAGAGAGAGAGAGAGAGTATACCAATACCAGTAACGATACCGAAAACAAAATCTTCATTTGAAATTGGTACCGATACGGACAATGATAACGACAAACAACATTTTGTTATTAACAAAACCGAAAACAACACATTTTAATAAGAAAAATGATAATGAAAAACAAAAACCAACATGGGGCCCTGCTGCACACACCTTCTTCTGAGCATGCTCTTTGTTTTTTTGTTTTTTTTTTATTTTCAAATTTACTACCAGGGAAGAGGCCATGCATCAGAGTGGGACCCCTCTGGAATGTAAGTAAGCCACCCCTGACCCTCCTGCTAGGCCCCTCACTCCCCCTAAGCACCCCAACCCACCAGCCCCCACACTCTCTGTTAATTACCCCAACCCTGACCCCCCATCCCACAGGCTTGGAACTCAGCTGAATATTCGCCAAGGTCTGAGGAGTGGCCCAAACACTCGGACCGCTCCTCGGATCCTCGGAGAATACTTGTGAGTTTTATATTATTATTACTCAGAACAACTCTGTTAAATACAGATTCTATTTGTAGCTAGTGATGTGTGAATGTGGTTCGGAAGTTCGAAGTTCAGACTGAACTCGACTAGTTCAGTCGACCGAACCGAACTTCTGAACTGAACTTGAATTTGACCAAACTGTTAGGTCGAATCCGAACCAGGGCTGATGCGGCAGCAGCTGTTACCACGCCGCGATTCCATTCCGCCATTTTGGAATTGCCCGTGCCACACCGCGGCTTTTCTGCGGATATTCCACTAATTCTGTCGGCATTCTGCAAATTGCAGAATTGCGGAAAAATTGTGGAAACTGTCGGAAAACCGCTGTTCCACTATTTTGTGGAGCTGGCAGAATGGCGGAAGTAACAAAAATGTCATGCTTGCACTATTTTGCGAAGCCTGTGGAAGTAGCAGAATGAAATTAGTGGATCTGTGGAAGTACTGGAACTAGCAGAATGAAAGCCTCTGCCATGCCGTACCACGAATTACGGAAACATTGTTTCCGGTGGAAATAGCTACCGCTGCGACATTCCACTATAGTCCTAATCCGAACCAGTTTGGAAGGCCAAAAACAGCTTAAAACACCGGTTTTGAATGTACGAACTCGGTTCGGAAGTTCAGAATTTGACCAAACTTGACTAGTTTGGTCGACCGAACCGAACTTCCAAACCGAATTCGATTTTTGAACCGAACCGAACCGAATTTCTGAACTCGGTTTTGTTTGCACATCCCTGTTTGTAGCTTGGACAAAGTTGCTTAATCTCTCTGCTTTACTTTTCCTATCTGGCACTGAAAAAATCTAAAATCCCAATTAAAACAGCAGTTGACCCACACTGGTTGATTCTTGTGTGAATCTTGTATCTACTTTGTTAGACCCAAGTCAAAGTGAGTGAAATTGTTGAATACATTTGCCATGGATACTCATTTCACTTCTATAGTGCATTTCAGAGTAGGGGATAGATTCATGACATAAATATGTGATCTCGACTGCCTGTTTCTTCCCCCATCAAGAGCACACTCTTAAAGTACCCATGCCCTCAACTTCAGCCCATGGAACTTATACTAATTTTGTAATTGACCGGCAAGAGGAAAAGGTTTCTACACCCCTGATGTAAGCATCTAGTGTCCTAGCTAATCCAAGCATATAAAAGGTGACACTGAATGTCATGTGCTAGGCATCCAAAAGATGACATAACTGTATCAGTACTCAAGGACAAGCAAAACTAAACCTGTGAACTGTAGACTTCCCAGATGATTAAGAATGGGCATCATGCATTTGGATTCATCCATAACTGTTCAAAAACAGCAGTTACAGATTAATGTGAAAATGCCATACCAATTATGGATTTATTGTATAGATCTTTATTAAAACTATATATATTTTTAAAAAATCACTGTGTAAAATCACCACTGGTCCTCCATTAGCCTAAATGGTGGCAATAGCATCACCACCATTTTGGTTAAGGTTGGCAGCCAGTTTCCGCATGCGCAAAACAGCCTGGCAGTCATTTGTGCATGTGATTTTTGAATATATGTTTATTTAAAATGTCTATTAAAAATGAAAAATGAAATGTACACATAATGAAAAATGTGTTGCTGAACAAGAGGTTTAATTAAGGTAGGGGAAAATAATTTTAAAAAAATGTTTTCCTAGCTGCTATGGTATACAAACTATGACCAACATAGAGACATGCTACTGGGCATTTTTACACACACCTTAAAGTGCTGGTCTTTCAATCTTCTGGGTTTACAAGTCCACAAGTAAGTTCTGGATGCATTCTTCACACACACACTGTCCTGAGGCAGCCTAAAGTAGCCACAGCGGTAGAGGTGATGGGCTTCCATGGAAACCAAGTGACCACAGCTGCCTGGAGCAAAGCAGTTTAGCAGGAGAACATTTTACACACAAAAGTTCTGGGAGACGTTCTATGTAGAAGTTCAAAGAGCCAGATGTTTAAGATCTGGGTGAGTAATTTAGACACATAGAAAGTTCAAGATGTAACAGCAAACATGCAGGAGAAATGTGTGTGAACAAATGCCTACTGTTCAGAGCATGTGACTTGGAACTGTGATAGCACCATCATGAGAGAAATGGAAAACTAATCTCAAAAGTACATTAGCACTTGATCACAAGTAAATAATTTTATTAAAAATATATTTTAAAAATGCATTGCGCATGCACAAATGGATACCACCCTTTTCCAAAATGGCAGCAATGCCATTGCTACCATTTTGGTTAAGGGAAGCGTGGCAGTCATTTTGCATGTGTGCAATGATTTTTTAAAATATTTTTATTATTTTTAATACAGAGCTGTAATACAAATCTGTAAAAAACATTTAAAAGATCCGAATCCATAACATATCTGAATCCAGAAATCCATCTTAAGTCCTACAGGTGGTAGCTTGTATCACATTGCCACCAGGCTAGGCTGCCCGAGATGGAGAATTACAGCATGTATTACCACTCCAACTATCTTTCAGTCTGACCTCTGGAGAATTTGATAGCCTGCCAAGCCAGTCCTATTCCCAGATTAGTCTTCCGTCCTTTATTTCCTGCCAGATCCTATGGTGTATGGACATGCACCAGCTAAAAAAAAAGTTTTTATTTTCATTTTAAAATATTATTTTTTTATGTTTTTATAACAACAAATGAAAATAAATGCCCATTTTCATTTATGTTATTAATGAAAAATAAAAAAAAATCCATAGCATAAAACCAAAACTTTTCATTTCCACACCTTCAAAAAGTGCCTCTCTGACACTTTCCCTTCCCCAAACTTTCCAAGAGTGCCCCAGGGTGGCAGAAAAAACAGCAAGCTATTGGTATGCAACAGCATGAAGCAGGTGCTCGGCACTGAAGCAGCCGGGTTCTTGCCCAGGAGGTGATGGTGGTTTACCAAGTATGGCAAGGCTTCAAGTTGAAGAGAAATCTCCCAGGAGGCAGAATGTCAGTGTGAAATTAGCACGCAGCAGGCATACACAGGACAGAGAAACTGGCAGACAAAGGGCACTGGGCAATGAAGCAGCAGGAACTAGCAGAGGAGGACACAGTCATGCCCCAAGTATTGCAAGACTTTTAGTTGAAGAGAAATCCCCTAAGATGCAGAAATATTAGTGAGAGACTGGCACACAGCAGGTGGATGGGACAGACCAGACACTGGCAGGAAGCAGGCACTGGGTGCTGAAACAGCAGGGACTGACAAAGGAGAAGAGAAGACTGAGGCTCTTGACAACTGTTGAAGCCATGGCATGCTAGCTAGTTGGGAGAGTAAGGATGATTTTACACAAGGCTTGTTCCTTGATCCTTGCATATTTCTAAATTCATGGAGGAACAAACTTGCGCAGGGTTTCTCATGCAAACTTCCTCCATGCTACCGGAAGTGAGCCTGGTGCCATTCAAAACAGCAGGCACCATGAACTAGTGCAGGCTTGGAGATGCAGAGTTGCAAAAGCCTCCATAAGAGGCTTATAAAACTCTGCATCTCCAAGCCTGCACTAGTTTGAGGAGCCCAATATTTCCATTGGCGCCCAGCTCACTTCCAGTAGCAGGGAGGAACATCTAACGCACCCCACCCCCAGTGCGAGTTTGTTTCTCCCAGAGTTTAGAAATGTGTGAGAAACAAGCCTCACGTAAAAATAGCCTGACTCTCCCAACTAGCTAACATGTCATGGCTTCAGCAGTTGCTGAGAGCATGCCAGGGGACAGGAGACATGAGGGAGATTTCCCCAAGTCACACTGGACACAAACTACACTTCTTAAATAATTCTCAGTATTAAGTAAATCTGCAGTCAAGTCATTCTGCTCAGAAGAGAAAACTTAGCTTCCATGAGAAAAGGACTAGTACAGCTTTGGATTTCTATGGAGACACCAGCTGCCACTCAGCAATCAAGCAATAATCAGGGGGCTTTCACCACCCCCCTCTTGGTGAGACAAGAAATCACTGACGGAGCTCATGCTATGGTCTGTATTTCAAATTCACCTTGTGACAAAAGAAAATGTGCCTGTTTTTTTCTAAGGGATGAATAATGTATCAGCAAGCAGCAGGAATATCCAATCAGCTGATTATATGCAACAAACTGTTTTGATAAGGACAGAGACACAATAGCTGGTCTCCATAGGGGTACCCTTTGACAATGGCATTTCATGAATTGACGGATGCTGGCTGACTCCTCATCCTTCCTCCTTACCGTTGCCATTGGCTTTTAAGAAAAAGAAGGTTACCCTTCTCACATGGCACCTCCTTCCTGCCACAGTGATAGAGGTTAAATGTGAATAAGAAAGGCAATTAAAATAGATCTGTCACACGTTTGTTATTCCAGTGTGTTAGGCTATATTCCTTCTCCAAAGTGAGCTGACACTGTAAGACTGTAATTGAAATTCTTCACCGTTGACAGCTTATGACTAATATGGAAATTTTCATTACACGTTACCATGAATGTAGCAAAGATGAAGGCATATTAAATTAGGAATATGGCAGGCTGCAGGGGGCTGGGACGGGGACAAACTCAAAGTTTGCTGAATTCAGCACCATATTGGTACCTGGTCAAGCAGCCTGAAAGGCCACTGCTTGGTTTTCAGAAAAAAATAAAGTGAGAACCCAATTCCAGACAGAATAGCCACTTTGTACCTTATCAGAACTTTGAGGCATAAAAAATATACTGGCTCCACCAGCAACTCATTGAACAACTCCCTCCCGGAGGAAGCTCAACTGGCCCCAAGTCTGCTGGCCTTCCACCAGGCCTGTAAGACCTGGCTGTTCGTCCAGGCCTTCGGGGAAGGGAGTGGGTAGGGGTGGGGGAGACGGGTAGTGAGTGGAGGGCTGGGTTGGGTTAGGGAGGATTTGGGTATGGGTTATTTTATTCTGGGGAGTTTAGGTTGTTTTAATTGTACTTTAGTTATGTATTTTTAAATGTTGTTAGCCGCCCCGACATGCTTGTAGCAGGAAGGGGCGGCATATAAATTTTAATAATAAATAAATAAAATAAATAACTGCAGTGACCTTGCCATCTGCAGACCCACTAGCATTGTTGTCCCTTTCAGAAGGTATCAGAAGGTACTGACAAGCTCAATGGAGGCTTTAGGGGACCTAGTAGATACAGATGCTGTGTTATTCCCCTTCCTGAGGAGGCTGAAGTCCTACCTTTGTATAAAAGCTCATAAGGCCTCATCCCTAACACCAAGGACCGGTGTTTGCTACATTTTCCCCACAGGCAACAATGGAGAAAACACAGTGAGTGGGTCCCTGCCTAATACCCATGGGCAGGACTTCCGGGGACAACAGTCTGGCACAGTAGCAGCAGCAATGGATCCGCTCTCCATGTGAAGGAAGGGAGCGCCAAACGAGGACCCATACTGAGGATGGCATTTCCCAAGCAGGTACTGCACCACTGTTGCTACTGTTCCAATGTGTTCCATGATTGTCAGGTGCCAGGCAATGCCAGGGTGGAAGCTAACGTCTGGAACTGGGAATGTAACCAAGGCCTGAGCCAACATCAGAGTCAGTGACACACACTGGTAGATCGGAGATATGGGCTGGCAAAGACATGAGAGAAGGGTGAGCTGGAAGCAGGACTCATGGAGATTTCTCATTTCAGGCCTAACAGCCAGCTATACTAGGGCTCTGTTCGCTGCAAGAGCCAGGTACAAACTGCCAGAGCCTGGGGGTGGGTGATAGACCAAAGGCAATGGCTAAAGCTCCTTAAAGGGCCCACGCCCAGCCTTACATAGAGCCACATCATGAACCCAGTAGTCAGGCATGGGGAGGTTCAAGGCAAGGCTCAGGAGGCAAAGATCAAGGGAAGATAAGGTCTGAGGTAAGGTGGGTTGGAGCAGGATGGGCAGAGGAAGGGAGCAAGCACAGGCCAGGTGGCTAAGGCAAGTCAGGAACAAGGTCAGGGAGTAAGGTATATGTAGGTACTGGATGTGGCAGGTGCTGTGTGAGACGAATGCTGAAGGCAAGCTAAGGGCCCAAGGAGCAGGTGCACACCAGAATCCAGGGTAACTAACCAGTAGTCATCACATTATTACTGAAACACCACCACCACCCCTTATATAATCCCAGCCAATGGAACTCCCTCTCTTCCCCGCCCATATGCATGGCAGATTGGGAAGACTACTGACTAGGCAGGACCTCTTTTCTTTCTTCACATCTCCTTTACCCCAGTAGAGCCGAGATGCAGAGAAGCCACACAGGAATATGTGAGGTGAGGAATCACATTCCCCCTGGCAGCCCCAGCCACGTAGGGTCAGCCAACACTCTTGCCTTTAAGTATTTGTGAAAACTCCATCACTAGAAGAAGCTAAAAAAAAAAAGTCACATTGAAGCAATAGGAGGCAGCTTAATGGAAGGAACTCCATTATCTGCTTGAGCGAGCCCTGCTATCTCCGAAAGCTGTCCAGAAGTGAGCAGGCAGAAGGTTAGTAAAGCATATGCTGGACTGATGTTCAGCCACCGGAATGTGATTTCCAGCTGGGTTGCCGTTTTCTGTTCATTTGAGATAGTCACTTAAGTACTTAGTACCCGTGATGCATCTCTGCAGCAGGTACTGTCACAAATCGGGAGCCTCAGCAATCTTTTTTCTCAATGACTAATGCAGTTCCAGCTGGGAAGGAAACAAGAACCACTGTGGAAATAAAAAGGAGCAAGAGAGATGGCTCCCCGGACTGCCACAGACTCAGTGGGGAATAAACCAGAGCATAATAATTAGATTAACAAGGGTTAGGTTATTGACAATACTCTCTCCTTATCTAGACCCTTCAGTCTTACAACACTCTCCTGAAAGATAGAAAAACTGCTGTTGTTTCTGTTATTCCTTGTTTTATAGGAGAACAGAGAAGTAATTTGGCCAATATCACACAGGAAGTCTGAGAGAGCAAACACTGGCTGTCACTCTGAATGCCACTCTTTTAACTACTGGACAGTGGGTGTCTTTAGACATAATGTCAACGGGTGTCTGAATGTGTGTTTTGATCTTGATATGAACACCGGTTTGGCCCTGTGTTCACCATGTGGCACTGCTTAGACACACAGCCCATCTTGGGGCAACATGGTGTTTTGCTCACTACCCAATCTCAGCACCAAGTGCTGCCGCCTCAGTCCTCATGTTGTTCCTGCTAACATGCCATGCGATATCATTGGATACAACGTTGGCCACATGTTCAGCTGCAACACACACATTGTCCTTAGGATGCAATGGTGTTCACATCGCATGCTCAGTGGCTGGCCAAATTGATGTTGGGATTGTTATGGTGCTTACACACAACAGCCAAACACATACTTAGGGGTTTTGACACCTGATCTTTGTTATGTCTAAAGACATACTATGTTTTCTCACCAACCCCAGTGCATGGTGATTTATAATGTTCCGACACAACCATAGTTTTCAAGAGCCTCTTTCCCATTCTGATACTGACCTGGCTGCTATCATTCCCCTCCTTATTTGCAAATACACTAGGGCTGAAATGAATATGGCCTCAAGGCTGGATTACTGCAACGTGCTCTACATGAGACTGCCTGAGAAGCTGGTCTGGAGGCTGCAGCTGGTGCAGAATGCTGCGGCCTGTCTCCTTACGAGGATGGGCCTCAGGGAGCATATGACACCTGTGTTCCGGGCTCACACTGGCTGCCTATAAAGCACTGGGCTAGGTTCAAGGTGCTGGTTTTGACCTTTAAAGCCCTTCATGGCCTGGGCCCTGCCTATCTGCGGGATCTCCTCACTCCTCATGCGCCCATGCGACCCCTGAGATTGTCCGTAGGGGCCTTTTTGGAGATTCCCTGGGTGAGACTGGTGGCCACTGATGTGAGATATTTTTCCGTGGCTGCCCCTGTGCTGTGAAATTCACTCCCGGAAGAGACTCGGTTGGCCCCCACCCTCCTGTCATTTCGATGTTTGTGTAAGACCTGGCTGTTCTGTCAGGCTTTTGGCGAGGGGGTGGGATAGGGTGGGGAAGGTGGGGTTTGGGAGGGAGGGTGTGTTTTTATTACTTGTTTTAAAATTTGTACATTTATTTTAAAATATTTTATTGTTGAATTATTTTTTGTGTGCATGTTGTTCACCGTCCCGAGCTGCCTTTGGGCAGGAGGGGCGGGATATAAGTTTTGAATAAATAAATATCCACAGAGATAACTACAAAAATATAGTAGTACTAGAAAAGGTATAGATGAGGGCAACAAAAATGATCAAAGGTATGGAGCAGCTATCGTATGAGGAGAGGCTCATTGGTTAGGAAGAAGAGACAGCTGAGAAGGGGGTATGACAGCAATTTATAAAATCATGAGCGGCATGGAATGAGTAAACAGGGAGTATTTATGTTCCCTCACAAATAGCACTAGAACTAGAGGACACCCCATGAAACTAACTGATAGCAGATTTAAACCAAATATAAGAAAGTCGTTTTTCATTCAGTGGACAAGTAACTTGTGGAAATTATCAGAGGATTTGGTCAAGGCCAGCAGCATTACTGGGTTTAAAAAAAGAATTGGATAAGTTCTTGGAGGATAGGTCTATTAAGGGCTATTAGCTGAATAGGCTGCAGAGACATAACCTCTGACTGTCAGGAGCTGGGAGAAAAAGGCAGGAATGGGATCAGTCCATGATGACCTGTTGGGTACAAGAGTAGCTACGGTTGGAGACAGGATGCTGGGATCGACTGACCTCGACTGAACTCAGACCTTGTCTGAGTTAGTATGGCATTTCTTATGTTCTTATCTCTAAAACTTGGTTACTGACCTCTCTCACAGGGAGGTGGGAGACTGATTTCACTGTATGTTAAATGCTTTGGGATCCTCTTGTAAAAGAGCAAAGTACTATTATTATCAAAGCTTATTCCACAAGATGACAATCTGCTCACCACTCATTTAATAGAAGCAGAGAAACTCTTAGGTCAAATTCTTCTCTCAGTTACATGTGCACAGCCCCACTGTGTCTGATGTTATCATCACAGATATGTGCTGTCACCTCTGTGCTGACAGTTCCACTGATTTGAATGATTTTTAAAAACTATTTTCTCATCAACTTTTATTTCTCCAGCTCCAACTCCCAGCTGTGTGCACCACCTCTAATTATTGGCCTCCCATCCTCCTGCCTCAGTATCTCAGCATTTCAGAGAAGATTTAGGTATGGCAGCTTTCCTCAAAATCCACCCAGGCTCAGGTGGCTATTTCATCATAGTGGAATGTCATTAATATAATATACTTCCGCTTCACCACTGGAAATGGAGAAAGAGCAACAGTGATGAATGACTCACAGCATGAGGTTTCTAAATACTTCATTTCTAGCTTATTTAGGTATCTTCTGTCTATGAGATGAAGAAGCCAGCATGAGGTGAATCATCTGCCATTAGCAGTGTGCCCAATGCGTGTAGAGGCCAGTAGTGGATTTTTCATGGACAAAATCACTCGAATTCACCACAACTTCGATGCCACACTTGCTGCAATGGGAGAACCAGAGATAATGGAAGCCCAGCCTTGTCCTGCTTTATGGGATCAGTTTCAGTGGGTGTTGCCTGCTGATGCGGCGGATGTCCTTGAGGCAGTTAGAGCCACCTGTTGTGAACTGGACCAGTGCCCGTCCTGGCTGGTTAAGGCCAGCCGGGAGATGTTGGGGCTGTTGCTGGCGGAGATGGTCAGTGCCTCCCTCAGGGAGGGCTGAGTGCTGGGCTGCCTCAAGGAGGCAGTGGTGCGGTATCTGCTTAAAAACTCATCACTTGACATTGACTCCCTTGCCAGCTATCGGCCAGTCTATAATCTTCCCTTTTTTGAATGGGTGGTGGCTCAGCAGCTTCTGGGGCATTTGAATCATGTCAGTTTTCAGGATCCCTCACAGTCCGGGTTTTGTCTGGGTTTTGGCACTGAGACTGCACTTGTGGCCTTGGGTGACAACCTCTGCCATGAGTTAGACCAGGGGAAATTGTCCCTTTTGATCATGTTTGATCTGTCAGCTGCATTTGATACCATTGACCACAAAATGCTGGTGACTTGCTTGTGGGACTAAACCAGGGTGGGAGGGATTGTTCTTGAATGGTTCCATTCTGTTCTGGCCAGGAGAACTCAGCGAACGGTGCTTGAGGAGTTCTCGTCATCTCCCCGAGACCTCATGTGTGGAGTCCCTCAAGGTTCTATTCTGTCCCCTCTCCTGTTCAACGTGTACATGCAGCCTTTGGGTGAGGTCATGAGAGGGTTCAGCATACATGGTCATCAGTATGCTGATGACACCCAACTTTACCTCTCATTTTTAGCTGACCCAGGCCAGGCAGTCTCAGTGATTACCTGGTGTTTGGTGGTGGCTGTGGGGAACTGGATAAGGGCAAGCCATCTGAAGCTGAATCCTGGAAAGACAGAGGTGATGCTGGTGGGTAGGGCTGAGGGAGTGGTGATCCCCATCATTGATGGCATTCACCCTCCTTTGGTCCCTCAGGTCTATAGCCTTGGGGTGTTTCTTGACTCACAGCTCCACCTGGATGTCCAGGTGGCGGCTGTGGCGAGGAGTGCTTTCCACCAATTACATCTGGTGTGATGACTTCGGCCATATGTCTCGGACTTCGACCTGACCACCATCATCCATGATTTCATCACCTCAGGACTGGACTATTGCAACGTGCTCTATGGGGGCTACCCATGGTGATGGTTCGGAGACTGCAGCTGGTGAAGAATGCAGTGGTCTGCCTTCTTATGGGGATGGGTCTTCATGAGTGCATTACACCAGTGCTCCATATTCTGCACTGGCTGCCTATGGTCTTATGGGCCCGATTCTAGCTGTCAGTTTTGACCTATAAAGCCCTACATGGCCTGGGCCCTGCCTACCTGCGGGACCACCTCACCCCCTGGGTGCTGGAGCAGCCGCTGCGGTCGGCTGGTGGCACCCAACTCAAAGTTCCCTGAGTTCCTTGGGTGGAGACCATGAGGAGGGCATTCTCGGTGGCCTCACCTAGGCTGTGGAACTCCCTCCCAATGGAGGTCCACCTGGCTCCAGTCCTTCCCTCTTTCCAAAGACCGTGCAAGACCTGACTGTTCCACCAGGCTTTCGGTGAGGGAGACGGGTGAAGAGGTGGGGGTGGGGGGGTGGGTAAGGGTCTTTTAACTCCGCTTTTGTATGTATATGTTTTATATTCTGGATTTTTGTTTATTTGTATTTTACTTATTTATTTATTTCAATCATTTCCCACTAAGTCCCACCTGGGAACTTAGTTTCTCCTCTGCCGCCATCTTCAACCAATTTAGTGTCTCCTGCCTCTTAAGCATTCTTTGCCCCTCCTCCCATGCTGCTCCCTATGTTTGGAACTTCCTCTCTGAACACATACTCCCTGCTCCCTCCTGACCTTTGAATCCCTCCTAAAAACCTCTTCTATCAGGCTTTTCCTGACTCCTTACCTGTATAGATTGCTCTTTTATACTCCTCCTTATATTGTCTCATCCTTCAGGATCCCCCTCCACCCTTGTAACTAAGCTAACAAGTACCTGCAAATTCTCAGCTCCATGAATGGATCCCCATCCTTCCCTACATGTCCATCCCCTTGTATTCCCTCCCTTGTTAATTCTAAATTGTAAGCCTTGTTCGGCAGGGACTTGTATCTATTCATGACTGTTCAGTGTCCGGTGCATTGCTAGTGCTGTATAACTACTATTACAATAATAATAATAATAATAATAATAATAATAATAATAATAATAATAAATAAGTAGGTGTGACACTTTGGGCAAAATTTCAGTTTTGGTTTTATATCACTTTTGGTTCTCATTGTATCGGTTCTTCTTTCAGTTCTCGGTTCTCTCAGTATCCGATTTTTAACAATACAGTTTTCCCCATTGACTTCAATGGGGAAAACCGCAATGTTAAAAATCCAATTTAAAAAAACCAATGCAAAAGGTACAATACTGTATGCTGATACCAAGAAAGAAACAAAATATCAGATTAATCCAATATAGCCATTATTGGATACTTTCGGTTCTTTCCAAACCAAAAGTCCCATCCCTAATAATCAGACAACATATTATAGAAGAATAAAGAGAGAGGGGTTGCAACAAGCATCAAGTGAATGAGTGATGGGTGTGTTTAGCATGCAGTGTTTGCATTATCCATTCATTACAATCACACCATGGGCAGGTATCATGATGCTTTACTACATGTTAGATGGTACCAAAAGCCCAAAAAGACAAATGAACATTCACTCAAAGAATAAGTCTTCATGTCTAGATGGAATCTTGATGACTGAGTCTGACAGCTGGCTCTCTTTGGGCAGAGACTTCTACCAGAAGGAAAATAAATGTGCCAAGGTTCTACATCTCGAATGTAGAAATAAAGTGTTGGGAATGACCCAGCCAGCAGATCATGACATGAGCAATAGCAGACATGCTGGAGGGGGTCACAGAAATCAGCTCATTTAGGTAGGAGAATGCCCCAGTCTTTGAAGATCTTAAAACTCAGCTATCTGGACCTTGAACTTAATTTAATAGACAGCTAGCATAATTGAATACACACAATGTGATGCATGCAGAGTGAGGAGACTGGAAAATTAAGTGAGCGGCACAATTATGAATAGCCTGCAGAGGCAATGGAAGAGGAGGAAGAAGCGCAGTGGGAGAGAGGGAAGGCGATAGGATTAATATTCAGTGTTATTTTTATTGCAAACATCGACAGGAAGATAATGAATTCCTGGCCTGGCTCCTGAGCTTCTAGCTACCTTGTTCCAGGCAATGGAGATATGAATAATTAATAACCCACTTCAAAGTTCACAACCTCCATCTCCTCCCCCGAGGTAGTCATTGGAGAGGCAACAGCAAGCTAACAGGACAACTGCTCATAATGTATTATGCAAATCAAGGCTGCATTATCAATGGCTTCAAGGTGTTCTTATCAGCATGGTCAGAAGGAGACCTGACACTATGCTATATCGCAGTGAGGCACTCCAGCTGCCTCTTGAGCAAAGCAATAGTGGGGACTAAGATAGTGGTGGAGAATTCAATGATCCTTCCATTGATGCTGCTAGAAAGGCAATTGGTACCTGAAACAGCAAAAGATGGTATGAATTTCAGAGAATAGCTCAGAACCATTTGGAAGGCTCAGCGATCTTGGACAGAGATTTGTCCTTCACCCCAGATAAGGCACAAGCATTCTAGGGATGGGCAAACAGATCGCGGTTCGGGTTCGGCTGTTCGGTTCGGCTGCGTTCGGTTTGTCCCTTCGGTTCGTCAGTTCGGTTAGTTCGCCGGGTTCGGGTTCGGCCGTTCGGTTCAGGTTCAGCCATTCGGGAAATGTTTTGTTATGGGTGTTTTTGTTGTTCTTTATGTGGTTTTTTATTTGGTTTTATATGGTTTTTTTAAAAATTTATTTTATTTTTGTTTTTATATGGGGTTTTTTATTTAATTTTTTAATCTAATATTATATCTATCTATCTACACTAAATCTAACTGCTATTAACTATTCTAAATGCTATGAACTAA
>QEPC01014310.1:240694-274105 GCA_003113815.1 Sphenodon punctatus | reverse complement strand
CAATCCCTAGGCAAACTCATTGCCTCCCATGGTTTCCAATACCACCTATATGCTGACGACACTCATCTTCTCTCTCCACTCCTTCCCTCTCCCCCTCTGTTCAAGCTTGTCTCACCAACTGTGTCTCTGATATCTCCGCCTGGATGTCTCAACACCAACTCAAACTGAACATGGAGAAAACTGAACTCCTTATCTTCCCTCCCAATCCTTCCTCTCCCTCCTTCCTCTCAATTGCCATTGACAGGGTTTCCATCCTCCCTGTCCCCCAATCTCGTAGCTTGAGCTTCATCTTTGACTCGCACCTTACCTTCAAACCCTACATTGACTCTGTCGCCAAGTCCTGCCACGTCTCCCTCCACACTTCCCTTATCCAGGGTGAGTCAGAGGCAGCTCCTCCGGTGTTTTTGAGGCAAAAGTCATGGAAGTCACAGAAAAGCTGTAAAATTCATGGTGAGAGGGGAAATTCACAAAAAAGTGACCCCCATCACTACTGTGACTAATTCTTAGCCCTAGTCATCAGCATACAGGTGGTACTGAAAGCCATGAGATTCAATACGTTTACCCAGATAAAGTGTATAGAGGGAGAAGAGAAGAGGGCCCAGTACAGAGCCTTTGGGAACTCCCATAGAGAGGGGGAGTGATGTAGATGAGGTACCAGCAAGAGAAACATTGAAGGAGCAGTTCAAGAGATACGAAGAGAATCAATTGAGAACAGAACACCGGAAACCAAGGGAGTGCAGCGAGTCCAGGAGGAGGCCATGGTCAACAGTGTCAAAGGTGATCGAGGAGGACAAGCATGGAATAGAGGTCCTTGGACTTAGCTAAGAGAAGGTCATCAGTTATTTTAGCAAAGCTGGTCTGAGTCGAGTGGAGAAGGTGGAAGTCCAATTGAAGATCTGTGGCACAGGGTATAGTATTTGTATTTATATTTTAGTATTTGTATTTTGGTATTTTTGTATTGAGATGTTTGGCAGGATAGAGCACTGTAGCCACACCAATTTGAGGGGCTTATATAAGAAAGGGGAAACAGTGTTTTTAGAAGTGCTGTTAAGTCTACTACCAATTTAGAATGGGTAAACTAAAAGTTTAAAAAACTGTATTTTAGTTGACAAGACAATCACACAGAAGTCCTGCATAAGGCATTGGCAGCAAAGGCAAAAGGAGCTTTTTCACTATGACCTTTTATCCTATGGGGATGGGGATTGTAGGGATGTGTGAACGTGGTTTGGGGGTTCAGTGTTCGGCCCAAACTCGAGGTGTTCAGCCTGTTCACGAACATCCCAAACTCAAACTGCTCTCCGCCTGAACCGGTCAAACAAAGTTCAGGTTCCAAACTCGTTTGGGTGGGGGACAGGGGGGAACCTGGTTTTTTCTCCCCCCTCCAGAATGTGTGGGTAGAAGGGGTATCAGGGCTCACCTACACCCCCCCCCCGCACCCTGCCCAGTCTTGCAAAAAAAAAATTTGTTTAAAAAAAAACAAACAAAAAAACATCCCAGGGATCGCACTTCCTGGTGGTGCTGGGACTCCAGCCCTGGGTCCAGCATCAGCAGTGGCAGTGGATCTGGTAGTGCTCTGGAGCACTTAAGGCCTCTACTAGACATTCCGGGTCACATGACCTGGCAGACAGACTTGATCCCACAGCCACTTCTGCTGCTGCGGCTGGACCCAGGCCCAGAGCCTGACCTACCTGTTGGTGCTGGGGCTCCATCCCTGGGTCCAGGAGCACCACCGGACCCACTGTCACTGCCACTACCACCACCAGACCCGGGACCGGAGCCCCAGCACCACCAGGTAGGGCGATCCCTGGGGTGGGGGTTTTAAAAAATAATAATAATAATAATTTATGAGGCTGGGCAGGGTGCAGGGTAGGTGAGCCCCAGCACCCCTTCCACCCACGCAGCCTGGAAGGGGGATGGAAAACCAGGTTCCCCCCTGTCCCCTGCCCCTGCCCGAAAGGGTTCGGCCACCCCGAACAGGTTCAGGCTGAACAGCCAGAACCTGAATGGTTTCGGGGGGGCCAAACCACGAACGGGCCAAACACCAAACACCCCGGTGTTCGCACATCCCTAGGGGATTGTCTCTGTGGGCTAGAAATAGGATTGTGCATTTGGGTTTGGATAAAATAAATAAACACAAAAAAACCCCACCCTTTTTGGCGTTCATAACTGGAACACAAAAAATGCTCTGCAATTTTCAGGTACATGTTCAGGTATATGTGCTTGTGCCTCTCAATTCCACTACTAGTTTGATGTTTTTAATTGTTGGTCTAGCAGTCTGAGCATATTTCATGTTTCATGATAGATTGTGATGATCAGGGGCAAGTTTAGCCCCCAAAATAGTGATCTGTAGGAGTGGATTGTGTTTTGACTGAGGTTTAGTTTTGATCTTTATTATTATTATTATTAACAAACATTTATATAGCGCCAGCAGTGTACCTGGCACTTTACAAAGTAATAAAATAGACATGGTCCCTGCCCCTAGGGCTTACAATCTGAGAGACAGGAGCTGGGGGAGAGACTTAGGAAGGGGAACAGAGGGAGAGACAAGGGGTCTAACATTCATGAAGATGCGAGGTCTCAAGTGCACGTACTTGGCTTGGTTACGATGAGAATGACAGCAGGCAGGTCCATGTTGCAAGGATAAGGGTAAACCGATCGTAGGTATAGGAATAGTGGCTCAGCAGGATAAAGAGTCAGACAGAGCAGAGCGAAAGAGGTGAGTTTTAAGGAGAGATTTGAAGGTATGAAGGGAGGGGGCAAGGCGGATGTGGACAGGGAGGGAGTTCCAGGCATGGGGGGCAGCAAGTGAGAAGGGACGAAGGCGCTTAGGGGAGCAGGGAAGGCGTGGAAGGGTGAGAGAAGGGACAGAGGAGGAGCGAAGTGCACGGGCTGGAGTATGGAGGGCGATAAGTGCAGAGAGGTAGGGGGGAGCAAGGTTGTGAAGAGCTTTATAGGTGAAGACTAGGAGCTTGTGCAGGATTCGTTCAGGAAGGGGAAGCCAGTGAAGCGAAGAGAGGAGGGGCTGCACATGGTCGAAGCGACTGGCGAGGTAGATGACCCTGGCAGCAGAGTTTTGGACAGAGATGAGGGGAGAAAGGTGAGACCGGGGAAGGCCAGTGAGAAGGAGGTTACAGTAATCGAGGCGAGAGATGACCAGAGCATGAACAAGAGTTTTGGCAGACGAGACAGAGAGAAAAGGGCGAATCTTAGCAATGTTATGGAGGGAGAAGCGACAGGATTTAGCAACAGAGTCAATGTAGGGTTTAAAAGAAAGGGCTGAGTCAAAGATGAAGCCTAGGCTACGGGCTTGGGGGACAGGCAGGATGGTGACTCCATCAATAGTTATTGACAGTGAGGAAGGAGAGGAAGGATGAGGGGGGAAGATAAGGAGTTCAGTTTTAGCCATGTTGAGTTTGAGTTGACGTTGAGACATCCAGGTAGAGATGTCAGAGAGACAGTTGATGAGACGAGCTTGAACAGAGGGAGAGAGAGAGGGAGTAGAGAGATAGAGTTGAGTGTCATCAGCATAGAGGTGGTATTGGAAGCCATGGGAGGCAATGAGTTTGCCTAAGGATGAGGTATAGATCGAGAAGAGGAGAGGGCCAAGAACAGAGCCTTGAGGAACACCAACTGAGAGGGGGAAGGAGGAGGAGGCGGAGTTGGAGAGAGACACATTAAAGGAGCGGTCAGAGAGGTAGGAGGAGAACCAGTTATGGACAGAGCCACAAAAGCCAAGGGAGTGAAGGGAATCCAGCAAGAGTGAGTGGTCAACAGTATCGAAGGCAGCAGAGAGATCAAGGAGGACAAGAATGGAATAGAGATGTTTAGATTTAGCCACCAGAAGATCGTTGGTGATCTTAGCGAGAGCAGTTTCAGTAGAATGAAGGGGGCGGAAGCCAGATTGGAGGGGGTCAAGGGAGGAGTTGGAGGATAGGAAGTCAAGGCAGCGGGAGTAGACAACACGTTCAAGCAGCTTGGAAGCAAAAGGAAGGAGTGAGACAGGACGATAGCTAGAAGGGTCAGAGGGGTCAAGAGTGGACTTTTTGAGAATAGGAGAGACTGTGGCATGTTTGAAGGCAGAAGGGAAAGAGCCAGTAGAGAGGGAGAGGTTGATGATGTGCAGGAAGGAAGGGGCGACAGTGGGAGTAATGGAGGTGAGGAGGCGGGAAGGAATGGGATCAAGGGGGCAAGTGGAAGGGTTGGAGGAGGAGAGCAGAGAGGAGATTTCCTTAAGGGAGGCAGGAGAGAAGGAGGACATGAGAGAAGGAGGGGGAGGAGGGAGAGGGGTGGGAGTGGGAAGAGGAGAGGAGTGGGAAGCGATGTCGAGGTGGATCTTGTCTATCTTGGAGGTGATCTTTGAGTGTTTTGTGGTTTCAGGGCCTGGCCTGCTTTCAAAGACAGCTAGAGGTGGAACTGCACCCAGGGAACTGGATAAGATGAGCCAAGGGCATGAGATTCCTCTACCTGGTGCTCACCGATACCTAGATTCTTTGCTGTTTATTGCAGGGTCACCACCTGGCTTGTGTGTGTGTGTGTGTGTGTGCACGCACAAGCGCTGCACTCCCTTACACATACAGAGAGACTTCACCCCCTTGCTTGCTTCCCAACCAACTGTAACAGGTCCCAAAATTTTAAAACATTAAACACAAAAACACTACCAAAGAAATTGCCACTACAACCAATATAGGTATCCGAAATAGAAATCCCACCCTCCCCAACTCCCTTGCTCATACCTAGCTAGCAGCAGTGGACCTTCTAGAAGAGCCTGGTGGTCATGTCAGATTCTCGGTAATTAAGATAGCTCAGGTAGGTGGCATAATCTGTGGCTCATGATGACTTTGCTGACAACAGAGATTTGTTAGAAATTAAATCTAAGTGCAATTTTCTGAGAAGCTTAAGAAGGCCAGAAGTTGGCAGGTGATGCCAGTTTTTCTAGCCTTTCATAGTGAAAAAAACAACAACTGCTATTTATCTGGAGCTAAGGTGAAATGCTCCTATGTAGGAGATGTGATCTTGTTGGTAATATTTCCCTGATCAGGTGGCACATATTATTTCTACTGGACTTGTGGCAGGGGTGGGGCTTGCAGCAGTTCTTGCAGTGGCCCACCAAGCAGAGGCAGAAAGAGCATTAATGGCACTGATGGTAGAAGCAAATTATGTTATGTGGGTTGTGGCACCTAGAGCAGAGGTGAACAGAAAATCTGATGGTGGTAGTTACAGCAAGTGACGTGCATAAGGTTTCAATTTTAGGTGGAATCACAAAATCATAGGGTGAACTCACATATAACTCTTCTGAACTCCAATGTCCGTGGGGCTCCAGAAGCTGTATAATCAGCCCTGGATGATCCCCTGATCACTGTTGTGTGTGAGTGAGGCACTCCAATTTCCAGCCCCACTTTAAACTCTGATCTGATGATTAGAGCTGATCTATCAGTCAGATCTGAGTTTAAAGTGGGACTGGAACTCAGAGTGTCTCACACATGGAACAGTGATGAGGGCATCATCCGGGACTGATTAAACAGCTTTCAGCTTCAGACATTGGAGTTTAGAAGAGTTACATGTGAGTTCACCAACAGAATCTTAAAGTTGGAGGTCACCTCAGAGATCATCTAATCCAACCCCATGCTCAATACAGGAAATCCACAGCTACAGCATCCCTGACAGATGGCCGTCCAGCCTCTATTTGAAAACCTCCAGCGAAGGAGAGACTACCACTGCCCTAGGAAGTCTGTTCCACTATGGAATAGCTCTTACCAATAGGAAGTTCTTCCTAATGTTTAGCTGAAATCTGCTTTCTTGCAATTTGATCCCATTGGTTCTAGTCTTGCCCTAAGGAGCAACAGAAAACAAGTCTGCTCCATGAACTTTGATGGAAGCTGATAGTAGATGTTCCAAATATTTGAGGCTTCATCACATGCCGGATAGTGGATGTGGTGGATGATCACAGTGTGACTCCCCAACAGCACCAATGCTACTGGTATTGTCAACTGAAACTTGCTCTGTGCACTGTCTCTTTCTGTTCATGGTGGTGAGGTGCAACGTAGATCTTTTGTAGTGTGGAATAGCTCAACTGACATCAAAATATGCCCCCTACCCCAGCAGCTGTTCCCCATGAATATCTGCCAATGTATCAGCTCCACAGGCAGGCCAGGTGTGGTAAAGTGTGGGTTCGGAGTGCGGGGGCTATCAAATATTATCAGAGCCTGAGAGATCGTACTAATAAATTGCCAGAGAAGACCCCAAAACTACAGCCATCATAAAGAGTAATTCAAATGGGTGTAACAGGGAAGAATCATTGTCCCCAATGGGTGGGACTCTGCTCTGGATGAGTGCCCATATGCTTGGATCAAATCTATTTAGTCAAGAGACAAGTCTGGAAATTTCCCATAAACAAACACTCCTTGCTAGTTAACATTCCTGCTACCTTCCATTCTTGTTAAACAGGCCAGAGCTAAGGACTGCTGGCATAAATGGAGTGGCATTGATGTTTGCTCAACCTGCATCCATAATGTGCCAGTTCTGGGGATACAGGAAAAACTTGGGGCTTATATGCTATGACAATAGGCACAGCAGGCAGACCAGATAGATTTGACAGACACACTTCCAGTTTTGTGGCTATCAAGCTGGCATTTTTCATGAAACAAAGGCAATTCAAATCATTTTCTCAAACTGTGTTAACTATCAGGAGAGGACTCTTCTTAGACCAGCACTCTGCTAAATGGTGAGGTGCAGTGGCAGCTTGTCTATAGGGGTTAATGGAGCAAAGCCTCCCCTACAGACCCTGCCCCATTAGCCCTTCTTTGCAAGCTGCTGGAGCTGACTTTCCCCAGCCCCATATTGCCTCTGAGTCTACAGGGAACATGGCTGATTCAGACTCCTTTGCTATTTGTGGAGCTTGTTGTGGGGCTGATTTAAATCGGGAGTTTGTGGTGGGTGGGGAGCTGTGCACAGCACACCAGAGAGCCTGCCCAGAACTGCCTGAGGCGGCTATGCTGAAACAGCTTCAGATAGCTTTTTCTCAGGCAGGAAGCAGGTGACAGGGCTACTGCTTTCAGGGTTGAGGGATCAGGAAGGGCCACTGGACTTCATGAGGAGAAAAGGAGTGTTGGTGTGTGGTAGAGAAACAGGGAGGTGTGTTTTCAATTAAAACATGGATCCAGGAGAAGGGGCAGTTACCATGGTAAACCTCTTCAGACAACATCTGACCCATTGGGGAAGTAAATGCTGGCAGCCCTTCCACAGTGACTTGGGTTTTGTATATGGATCCAGAGTCGCAGGGGGCGGGGAAGGGAGTGGGGGGTGAGAGCAGATGAGAGCGAGTAAGAGAGAGAAGGATGGGGGCATGTGTGTGTGAGAGAAAGAGTCATGTAATTGATGTAGTTTGGGTATTCATGGGACGCGTGAGCCAGAGCTGAAACAAGTATCTGTGAAAGTAGGTATTGTCATTGAAAGTGCAGTACCTGACCCAACCTGATAACAATGGGCACTAATGGTACCCAATTAGTGCCTGACGGGTTACTTGATTATTGATTTACTGACTTCCAGTGCCAATTTACCAACTTCTGGTAGCAAATTTCAGGTTTCCCATACCAATTTTCCAATCCAACTAGGCACTCTTTCATGTTGAGGCAAGGTGAGATATTTCTTTGGGATGTATACCTCAAATAATTATTGTAAATATTCCATAGGAATATAGTGCCAAAGATTGGAGACAATTTTTGTCTTTAATTTTTAGGAGATTTTCTTGAATCCAATATGGAAATATAAGGATTTGAGTGTGGGTGACAACAGTAAGTGAATATTTGTGAGGTCATATTTTTAGTAGGTCATTTTTGTTTGTGTACACGATGCAAGTGCATCTCATTATGTTCTATTTTTCATTTCTTTTTCCTTTTTTAGGTAATAGCTCTTCACGCACAAATAAATGCATCCAATTTTAATTTCATTGTCCCATTGAGAAAGGGACTGGACCCTGAAACACGTTTGGGTTTCCCCCACGGGGGTTTGTATGTATTAGACATTTTTTATTGGTTGTATGACTTTATAACAATTATGAGATGCTGTACAACATACAGTCATTTTGAATATTGTATCTTTCCAGCAGCTCCTTGTGTATTTTTTGCACATTATATATTAAATAATAGATTTTATCTTCACCTTTCCACCTTCTTTGTTTCCATTTTTCTGGGGGTCCTCCCTTTTGGTGGGGAGGTTTTTCTTTCTGTCACTTGGGCTACCTTCCTTTTTTTGTACTAATAGGTACCCAATTAGTGCTTGGCGGGTTACCTGATTATTGATTTACTGACTTCCAGTGCCAATTTACCAACTTCTGGTAGCGAATTTCAGGTTTCCCATACCACTTTTCTGGCTTCCCATACCAATTTTCTGGTCTTCCATTACCAAAATTGGTTGGTAAAATGGAAAAACAGTAACTCGGCAACTATAGTACCCAATAATCATGCTCTCAACTTGGCACTCAGGTACCAACCGGACACCGGACAAACTACCAAAATAATGCAAATATTGGGGCCAATCCCATGCCCCACAGACCGCCGCATGGAGCACACGCGGCACATGTGCACATACGCATCCACAAGCCACATTCACCCTTGGTGCAGGGCCTATGGTGCATGCACAAAGCATGCGGTGGTGTGTGGGTGCATGCAGCAGCACACAGGAGGCATGTGATCAGCCCCAATACCCATGGGTACCAAATGTTATACTCGTTTCAGCTCTGGCGAGGGTGAGTAATGTGTGCTGTTGTTTTAAGATGATTACAACTCTTTCTTCTCCACCTCATCCCTTAGCTCAGCCCCTGCCATCCCTTCTCTAACCAATTTATCTCTCCTTGAATGAAGTCACTCCAAGGCACTCATTCCTATTTCACTTCATTTTGGATCTAGCTCTTTCTCAAAGGATGCTTTGCTGTGCACAGTGCTCACACCATACCACCCCTCTTTGTCCATATGTTAGGCTTATTCAAATAATCAGTGAACCTTTCAAACAGTCATCTCCTTCCCCTTTCCCCACACAAGTCCGCTTGTAGCAGAGTGGCAGCTTGCCTGTCCCCGGGGAAATTAAACAGTCAATCTAAATCCCACAGAGCTTGGAGAAGCCACCTCTACCCCTGCCCTCTCCCTGATGCTGTCTACACAGCTGGAAACTCTCCTCAGAAGAAAGAGAAGAGCAATCAATAGTGTCTCTAAAGAATATGCCATCGGCAGCATGGTAGCATTTAACCACTGCAGTGAACCACATGTCGCTGATTAAGATGCCCGGGCGGGGGCTGATTTATTTGTCTATCTGTACAGCATGCTAACCAGCAGCCCTGCTCTCAGCTGCTATCACTCCCCCCAGAGAAAAGAGAGTTTGCAGTGGAAAGTGATGCTTAAATCTGCAGCTAGATAGAATAAATAGTGATGGCTGATAGTTCCCTACAAACGCAGATCTTAAAGTAATGAAGTGCAGGGGGCAGTGCTCCTGGAGATAGAAGAGGCCAGTTAGATTATGGTTAATCCATGCCTTGGGGACTAGTGTAAAACCCTTTCCTACAGTGTGTTCCTAAATGCTAGTTCAGTCCAGCTTAAAATGAAACAGGCAAAGAGTCTCCAATCCATGCCATTTCCCTCAGGTTGTGATTTTAGTGTATGACAGAGCACACTAGTGGGGTGAGGGTCTTCCCAGGCCCAGCACCCTAAGGCTGTGTTTCGACAAACAGATCCTTCTCAGTAGAGTTAAGTCTTAAATCGCTTTTACTCCTGAATTATTCACGTCAGGAGATCTAAACTGAAGTTATTCAATAGCAGGAAGAAAATTTCTTGCTCCTAGAGCTGAAACAAATAACCGATATTCCAGAAAGTCAAACGGTTAACAGACTAATAACCAGATGTTACTGGTTAACCAATTTTCCAAAATTCCAAATAATACCATTATCAGTTAAATGATTAATTGTTTTACCATGTTTCCAGTTTACTTCAAGGTTTGTGTCCATTGCTTGTTTACTCAGTTTCAGCCAATCATTTTTTTGTCCAGTCACACCCCTTATCTTCCTCCCCTTCTCCCTCTTTTATTGTATATGAAGACTGCCCTCCATATTGTCTTTTTAGCTTGTAGGAGTCTAAGGAGAGAAAGAGTAGGAGTACCTATGGAACAAACAGAAAAACAGCAAAGTGGCAACACAATAAATGACAAAAATTGATACTCTGGTAATTAGAGCTGAAATGAATACCTGCAAAAACAGGCATATCTGTTGAATTTCTAGTTCCAAAATTGAACCAAATATTTTGGGTACTTTTGGGTACTCAAACCAGTTTTGATCAGGTACCTGAAATACCGACAACCAGTATACCAAAATACCAATTTTGTTCTGGATTTCATCCTAGATTTGGGGGGATTTGGGGGAAATTTGGTATTTCAGCATACCAGTGTTCGGGATTTTGATATATCAGTGTCAGGATTTCCATTTTTGGGGATACTTGATTAGAATTTGGGTAGCAATTCAGATACCCAAAACGGTTCCCAAAAATGCGGGTATTACCCACGGGTACCAAATCAGGTACCCATTTCAGCTGTAGACTGGTAATCAGTAACGGTATGTAGTAATTGGTGATGGTATGTGATAAATTGGTTAAGCCACCATTTACTGATTGGCTACCAATCATTACCAGATCGATTTGGATATCTTCAGTTTCAGTTTACTTTATTATTAGGAATTTGTGAACAGATCACGGTTCAGTTTTTCGGTCGTTCGGTTTGGGAGCTGAGTTCGGGTTCCTTTGTTCGGTTTGGTACAGTTTGGTTCGGTTCGGTCATTTGGAAATCGGTTTAGGTAGTGAGTGAGTCCGTGATCGCGTCAGAAACAGGAAATTCGAGTGCTTGCGGAGCTTGTGTGGAGAGACATCATGTGTGGTGTGGCTGTTTGGGTTTGTTTTGTGTCTTTTGGCTGTGTTTGTGTTGGTTGTGTTGGTTTGACTGTTGGTTTGGCTGGTTGGTGAGTTGGTGGGTGACTGTTGTTTGGCTGTTTTTTGGTTTTAACAAAAAATGAAGAGGGTGAAGCGCAACAGAGGGTAGTGGAAGAAGCAGGCCAAGGTGGGAGAGTCAGTGGAGGAGGTGGAGGAGGTTGCTGCCCCTGAATCTTTGCTGGTGGAGGTCAGCTCCTCAGAGGAGCAAGAGCCAGGCACAGGAGGTGCTGCCAGTTGTGTAAATTTTATTTTTACTTTGAGGACAAGACAATAAGAAATTCAAATACTATCCTTTAGAGTGAGCTCACTGGTGTGCGGGTGTGTGCGTGGGTGGTGGGCATCAGTGGGCACAAACAGTGAGCATCAGTGTGTGGCAGCAGATGTCTTCCACAGAGAGAGAGTGTGTGTGGGGCTCTTCCAGCAGTCAGGCACGAGCCGAAGGAAGCACCCACCCAAACATGTGCTCCTCGATTCGCAGCTCAACCTGGAATCTCAGGTTGTGACTGTGGTGGGGAGTGGGTTTTGGCAGTTACTTCTTGTCTGGCGGCTTCAGCCGTATCTCTCAGACTCCGACCTCGCCACTGTCATCCATGCCTTCATCACCTCGAGGCTGGATTACTGCAACGCACTCTACATGGGGCTACCCGAGAAACTGGTCTGGAGGCTGCAGCTGGTGCCGAACGCCATGGCCCGTCTCCTTACGGGGGCGGGTCACAGGGAGCACATGACACTATTGCTCCAGGCTCTGCACTGGCTGCCTATAACTCACCAGGCCAGGTTCAAGGTGCTGGTTTTAACCTTTAAAGCCCTTCACAGCCTGGGCCCTGCTTATCTGCGGGACCGCCTCACTCCCCATGTGCCCGTGCGACCCTTGAGATAATCCGTGGGAGCCTTTTTGGAGGTTCCCCAGGTGAGGTGGGTGGCCACCGATATTAGATCTTTTCGGTGGCCACCCCTGTGCTGTGGAATTAGCTCCTGGAGGAGGCTCATTTGGCTCCCACTCTCCTGCTATTTCGGTGTGTATGTAAGACCTGGCCGTTCCATCAGGCTTTTGGTGAGGGTTAGGGGTGGGGGTGGGGTTCCCCACATATTGTATTTTAAATTTGTTTTAATTTTTTTAAATTGTTTTATTGATTGTTGTTCGCCGCCCCGGGCTGCCCTGTGGGCAGGAGGGGCGGAATATAAATTTTAAATAAATAAATAAATAAATACACGTGCCAGCCCATCCCTAGCAAGCATCTCCCTGCCATTCCTAGTACCCCAAGAAGGGCAGGATTTTGTCAGGGTTCAGACTTGAACCTGTGACCGTGACCTGGGTAGGTAGGGAAGCTTCCCCAGCGCCATATGGCAGCTGGGCTTGATATAACATTCCCCCTTTATGCCTGGTGACTTGCCTTGCTTGACTCCTCCCCCCTGGATTCCTCATTGGCTCCCAGCAGGATAAAAGGCCTGATGTGAACAGTTGCAAGCTGTGGGACATCAGCTTGTGACTGTGATCCTGTCTGCCTACTGTCTGTCTTCTAGCCTTTTGGTCTACAGCTCTTTGTCCTATTTCTTGTCTAGCCCCTTCTGTCTCTGTTCCCCCTTTTCCTTTCTGGTAGCTCTGATTGTCTTGCCCTCTTGGTTCCTGTCAACTGTTTCTCATTAGCAGTTTCTTACCTTGTTCCCCATTGCCCCCTTAGTTCCTTGTTGCTCCCCTAGTTCCCTGTTGCTCCCCCAGCTCTGGTTCCCTTAATCCTTGTCTCTTGTTCTCTGTTGCTCCCTTAGTTCTCTGTTGCTCCTCTAGTTCCTTGTTGCTCCCCCAGCTCTGGTTCCCTTAATCCCTTGTCTCTTGTTCCCTGTTGCCCCCTTAGTTCCTTGTTGCTCCTCTAGTTCCCTGTTGCTCTCCCAACTCTGGTTCCCTTAATCCCTTGTCTCTTGTTTCCTGTTGCCCCCTTAGTTCCTCATTGCTCCTCTAGTTCTCTGTTGCTCCCCCAGCTCTGGTTCCCTTAATCTCTTGTTTCTTGTTCCCCATTGCTCCCGTCATTCTCCATTGCTCCCCCAGGTTCCTTGTTGCTCCCCCAGCTCTGGTTCCCTTAATCTCTTGTTTCTTGTTCCCTGTTATTCCCTTAGCTCACTGTTGCTCCCCATGTTTTTCCTGTTGCTCCCACAGCTCTGGTTCTCCTAATCCCTTGTGTCTTGTTCCCCATTGCTCCCTTAGCTCTTTGTTGCGCCCTTAGTTCCCTGTTGCACCCCCAGCTCTGGTTCCCTTAATCCCTTGTCTTTGGTTTCCTTTGGTTCCCTTATCTTGAGTTCTCCGTTGCTCCCCCAGTTCCCTGTCTCTGGTTCCCCAGCCCCTTTTCCCTTGACCTCGATGATGAGCCATCAGCATTCATAGGCCAGCTTGTCTGGTGCTCATGCTGAGTATTCAGTCTCCTAGAGATCGGAGAATGGCTGAGAGGTTTCCTTGTTTGCTCCGTGGGACATCCCCTATTCCCTTCAACCTGTTTCCCTCCTATCTGCCCTTCTCTTCTCCCCTTTCCTTGGCCCCATGTCCCGGACCCTGATAGGAAACTCTGCCCGGTCTGTATCATAGTGCCCCTTTGTTTCTCTGGCCACACTATTCCCTCCCATTGTAGCCCCTCCTGGTTGCCATTACTGGCCATCGCCCCCTTGCACCCTGTCCCCTGACAGATTTGCATGTGCCAGCCAGGGTCTCCATTGCCATCCCTCCCTAGCATCCAAAGAAGGGCAAGATTTGCACATACCAGCCAGGATCTTTCTAGTTGCCATCCCTAGCACCCAAATAAGGGCTGGTTTTGCACATGTCAGCCAGGGTTTTTGGATTTTCATGTGCCAGCCAGGGTCACCATATCCCGTTGCCAACCCTAGCACCCCAAGGAGGGAGGACTAGAAGAGGCATCATCATAAATGTATGATATTACTTAGGTGTTGTTTATGTGTTCCTGTTTCAGAGACGGTGAGGATGAGGAATCTGATGCCAGTGCCAGGCGCAGGACACCAAGGTGGAGGTCACCAGTGCCCCCCCCCCAGACAGTGGGCAGACAAGGTCCAATGTCTGGTGGTGATATGAGAAGAAGGGTGACAAATACTCTGTCTGAAAGGTAAGGCATGGGGGCTGGAACAACAGGGAATGGATTGCCCTATGACCTGTTAGGAACGGAAGTCCCCTGAAGATTGATAAATGGCCACCAACCCACTTGTGGAGACAGAATTCAGGCAGGGCTTGACAGACCATTGGTCTGACACAATATGGCACTTCTTATGTTCCTAGCTTTTTATGTTCTTTAGATCTGCAGCAGAACCTTTAAAAGGCACAGCCAGGGGACCACATCGGGGTTGATAGCCCATATTGAGAAGCTCCATGGCAAGAAAGTGAGGTGGCATGACTCTGGCATAGCCGTGGAGTTGGAGCATCAGCACCAGAAGAAGGGGGGGAAGGGATGCCATCAAAGCCCTTCCCCTTCCTCCAGCTCTGATGTGGAGTCCCCCGGGGCCTGGGTGTCTGCAGCGGTAAGGGCCTTTCAGGCCAAAGTGGAGAGACCTACCTGGGACTTTGTAGATGGCCTACGGCTGCATGCAGCCACCATGGAGAACTGCCTGGTGGTAAAGTTCCAGGAGCTCGAGGTTGAGAAAAAGAAGGTGGAGGCGTACTCCCAGTATGTCTCCGATGAGATGGACAACCTGGAACTGTACCACTTGTTGGTCTCCAGGTGGCATGCAGCCGTGGCAGGGGCCATGGAGTTCACTTTGGCCCATGGCTATGAAATGCCAGAGCACAGGGTGCCCGCCCCTCAGTCCTGTGCTGCACCCTGGCTTTTGCCTTTCCCCCAAATTCCGGAGGACAGGCCGAAAGACTAGACCCCTAAGTTAAGAGTTTCCTTCCTTTTTATATATGTTTGGTTTTGGTTTTATAATGTTGTTGTTTGTTGTTGTTTTAAAAGTGTTCATAAAAGTTATATTTGTTGTTACAAGCTTTGTTTGACCTATTGTCCAATCTTTTGTCCCTCTGTGCTGAAGTTTTGGCTGGTGGCAGAATCTCATACAGCTTGTTGATCCCTACCAGCAGCACCTGCACCATATGTAGCATAGCAGGTATTAACCCAAAGATGTGCCAGCAGCAGGGTCTCAACTTGCAGACAGCCCCACAGGAGGGGCATGCCTTTTGTCTGTGTGGGTGTGTCAGAGAGAAAGAGAGAAAGGCTTCTTGGCAGCGGGCAGTAGGCAGTGGGTGCTGGTGGTCAGAAGAGCTTTTTTTTCAGCATCTAGCGGGCATCTGTGGGTGGGTGCGGAGGACTAGACTGGCAGGGGGGCAGGCTGGCATGTAGGCACCAGACTTCTGGATTCAGTGGAATGGAATGACAGCCCCCAGTGACTGGAATGATGGTCCCAGAATCTCGTTGATGGTTCCTGGGATGAGCGGGCATGACTGCTTCAGGTACAGTGGAATGACAGCCGATGGGAGTTGAATGATGTCCCTAGAATTAGTGCATGGTTGGGCACACTTCATTCAATCATGCAATAGGTGGTACCAGGTACAGGAACGCACACAGGCAGGCAGGCAGGCAGGCAGGCACATATAATACGTTGTGTGTTATTATTTTTTCCATCTCATTCTGGTAGGTTTTCTGGTGGATATGGGCACAGATGAGAACTCTCGCTGGTTCTGGCAGGTGGCAGGCAGCTTGAGCTGGATACACCTCTCCCCCTCCACCCCAATCTCTCGCATTCTAGTTGGGAGTCTCTGTCTCTCTCTCTCTCTCTCTCACCATATAATGCAGGTGACAGCATGAGTGGGATCATGTCTGTCTCTCCTTCTAGCAGTGGGGAGACTCTCTCTCTCTCTCTCTCTCATTTCTCTCTCTCTCTTGGCAGCAACCTGGGCATGCAGACAGTGTGGCATGAGAGGCAGGAAGGTGGGCTGAGGCAGGCTTTGAGTTTGGCAGCAACTTGGGCGGACAGACAGCGTGGCATGAGAGGCAGGAAGGCAGGCTGGGGCAGGCTTAGAGCTAGGCAACCTCAGTGGGCAGACAGGCAGCATGGCATGAGAGGCAGTAGGGAGGGCAGGCTGGGACCTTGGCAGGGCACTCAGATAGGCTCAGACTGGCGAAGACTGTTCAGAGAGAGAGAGAGAGAGAGTGCCAGTCAGATTGGCAGGTCGAGATCACCTAGCCAGAGGCCGGCTGGCAGGCTTACAATTTGTTTCCCAAAATGATGCCACCCTGCATCATGAAGTCAGTCAAATAAGCCGACCAAGGCCATCTAGTATGAGGGGGGGGGGCAGGGCAGGTGCCGGGCATTGGGATGGAGGGATAGCACTTCAGCAACAGTAGCCCAGATTGAGGAAAGGGAGGATCCCCCCGTCCCAAGACAGCCCCTGGCATGGGATGGCATGTGCCACTGCACCATCAATCCTTGCCCAGGGGCAGCTCAGGGAATCCCAGCAGCAGAAGGTTCACCTTAATGAACAGCAACTACTCCACCAACTTAGCCTCCAGTCTCAGGCGATGTGGGGAGCAAATGTCCCCCGCCATGGAGAACACCCACTCACTGGGGACACTGGTTGGTGGTCACAATAGTATACCACATGTTGGCCTTGCCGGCCCAGTAGGCCAAGGGATTGCTGCTGGAATTAATACAGGGCTCCTCCTCAAGGTAGGTCTCCACAGCTGCTGAAGCGCCATCGTACTCCCTCTCATATCTCTGACTGAGCACCACCTCCACCACTGCCCTCAGCAACACTGCTTGCCCTATTGTGCACGGTGCCATGCTCCCCAGAGTTGCCTGCACATAGGCCAAGCTGCTTCTTCTGCTGCTGACAATAGGGGTGGTGCTGGTGCTGCTGCTGGTGGTGCTGCTACCGCTAGGGCTGGGGGAAGGGATATATTTGCCTGGCTGAAAGTGCTGACTGCTTCGACTCCCACCATCCCCAGGGGCATCCTGCTGCATAGCCTGCTCTGCGTCCCGGACCCTGTGCACCAGTGCACCCTTCCAGAGGCCATAGAGCACTGTCTCATGTGCCATGCTGCCCTTGACCAGCATTGTTGCCAGGACATATTGCTCCCACTGCAGGAGCTTATCAAAATGCGCCCTCAGCCCTGCCTTCAGCTTCTGCACCAGGTCAAGTGCCTCATCGGACAGCTTCCTGCCTTCATGGCCACAATCCCACCCATCAAGAATCTCATCCAGCCTCCTGTGGAGACTATGGACCAGACGAATCACCTGGCTGAGTGTGGTGGTGGAGCTGCTCACGGTCTCCGTCATGTCCAGGAACGGTCTCAGGATGAAGACCATGTGAGCCAAGATCTCCCATTCCGCCCCATCATACCCTGGAGATGTCACGCTTCCTGTCACCAGTTGAACCTTATGCAGGGCAGCTTTCTGCTCAAGAAGCCGCTCAAGCATCAGGAAGGTGGAATTCCACCTGGTGGAGACATCCTGGATGAGCTGGTGCACTGGGGAGCCCTGCTCAGCCTGCTTCTCCCAGAGGAGCTCACTGCCCTTCATGCTCCGGTTGAAGAACCCCACCAGCTTCCTCCCCCTGTTGATCAGGGAACTAAGGGTGCCTGCCCCAATCCCCTTATCCCCCAAGCCCAGAGCATCCCTGACCACCAGGTGAAGGGGGCATGTGGCACAAGGGATGCTGGTGAAGCCCCCGTCACGCCTTCAGTATATTGGCCATGTTGTCCATCACCACACACCCCTTGGTGAAGGCCGTGCCTGGCGTGACCCACTCCCTCACCATGGTGGTCAGGGCTGCCTCAATTTTCCTGGCAGTGTGGGGGTTGTCCATGACTTGTGCCTGAAGCAGGGCCCACCTATACCCTGCTTCGGGACCCCTCCTGCCACTCCCCAGAGTTGTCTCTGGGTCCTGCCACCAGTGCGCTATTACCTCCAGGTAGGTGTGCTGGGCATTCCTGCTAGACCACAGGTCAGTGATAAAGTGGATAGTAGCCCCCCTCCGCCCCAGCCCCTGCCAGCTGCTCCCTCACTTGATCCTTCAAAGCCCAGTACAGTTCTGGCACCACATTCCAACTCAGGGTGGTATGGGACAGCAGCTTAAATGGGGGGCCAGGAACCCAATCAGCCACTTGAAGCCCATGTTGTCTACAGTGGAGAAGGGCTGCCCATCCAGCACAATCATTTCACCCAACAGATGCCTGGCTTTCTCTTGATAGCCACACCGCCACCCAGCTGCCAATGGCCTTGACAGCTGCCCCCACCTCAGCTCCTCCACGGTGGACTGACGCTGCTGGCGAGGCTCCTGCTGCTGTTCTTCCCCCCTAGCAGGAATACTGCTCCTGCTGCTAGAGGCAGCAGTTGGTGTAGGACGTTTGCCCACTGAAGGAGGCAGGCGACTGGCCGCTGCAGTCGGGAACCCACTGGCATCCACTTCCCCTGCCTTCCCTCTTAGCAGCAGAGCGCTGTGGTATGATTTCAGATGCCTCACCATGGCACTTATCCCAAGGTTGGCAAGCATCTGCCCACGCTTCACCACCTTATTGCACACAGTGTACTGCACCTCCCTGAGATCATCTGCCCACACCAGCTTGAAATGTGCGCAGACAGAGGATTTTTTTCCCCTCCTGCCTTCTGGCCCACCCCAGGTGATGCACTGCTGCTGCCAGCACTGCTGGGAGGGGCAGAACTTGGTGGTGACACAGCTCTGGGGGGAGGGACAGCCTGAGCCATCACCTCAGCTCCAGACATCTCCTCTGTGGGACTAGTGTCTTCTTCTGCCTCACTGTCCTCGATCACTGTGATGTCCTGTGAAGGGGACTACTGGGATCCTGAGGCTTCACTGCCCACCATGCTACTGCCACTTTCCTCCCTGTGCCCCCAAGAGCTGCTACTGCTGCTGCTGCTGCTACTCCTCTCACTCCTGCCATTGTCCAGGGATCAGGCCCTGCCTCTAGCAGCCAGGGTGGAATCCCCCAGCTCTGGACTGCTGGGGATCACCTCAACAATAGGGGACATTCGTGGTCCTGGAAGAACAATCAAAGCACCTTCTCCTGCAGGAGCAGAGACTGCCGCAGCCTCATGTCCTGTAGGCCTTCCAGTGCCCTGCATGGCACTGGAGGATGCTGGCAGGAGGCACCGCCGAACCACCCCCAGACTAGTGCCATTGCTGCTGGGAGCCTCTGAACCCTGTCTCCCAAAATCATGCCTGAGAAGCTTGGGGCGTGGTGATGGGCTCTGGCGGCTGCTGCTGCCTGGTACCACTCCGCTGGCACGGCCCCTACCCCTACCACCTCTGCCACATGCCCCATTGCCCACCTTATGGGCAGCAGACCAGTCTCTCCTACTTCCCTTCTACATGTCTTCCAATCGAAATGCACACAAATATTTTGTATATTTTTTTTATTCAATTTTTTAAAATCTAATATTATCTACATTAACTCTAACTATAGTATTAACTATTCTAAAATCTATGTAAGTAAATATTATATCTAAAGGTCTAGTCCTACAAACACACTTTAAAATATCAAATATCAAACTGATATTAAAATATCAAAACTGAATAACTACACACTAACACTATCTCTATCTATCTCTATAACTAAGCTAACTCCTACTACATCTATCTATCTATCTATCTATCTAATATTACATAGGGAAGGGGGGGAATACAAAGAATACAAAGAACACAGGGAGGGGTACAAAACTGAAATGAAACCTAAATCAATCTAATAATCCTACTCTAAATAAATCCAAAAACAGGGGAAGGGAATCAGGGATGGAGGAATATATAGTAGTAGTAGTAATTTATTAAGGCCGTGGCTAAAATAGCCATTGACCAAACTGAAATACAAAGACAGTACAATACAAGGTACAATAAAAAAAATAAGCACAGAAGTACAAAGTACAAGTTAAAACTTACTTGGGAGTAAAAAATAAACATACAAAAATTATTAAACTAAAATTGAAACTTTCACATAGAATAATTTGTACTTCTTTGGATGACCAGGGATTACCACCAGCCAATTCCAACAATGCTGTTGCATAATTTAGGAGCAGATTCTCATAATAATAATACAGAGAAAAAGAAACTCAAGTACATGAACCATAACATCCGGGGAAGTACATCCAAGAAACCGTTAATCAAACATTTCCATCCAGATACAAATAATCACCGGCCGAATCCAGAGCAGGCAATCAAAACATCATGTCAGGTTCGTACCGGGGAAGAACAGCAACACTGATCAGGATACACTAAGATGTAGGAGGGGACTGCTTTATGAGCAGCACCCCAAGGCAAAATTTTGCCATACTTCTAAGCCAGAAAGTAGTCTGCTTGCTGCCAACTCTCTCTCCCAAAATGGACAATCATCTATGTACTGTGATATGAAATGAGAGCAGGGTATCTGGAACAAAGTACATTCAAATAAAACATGAAAAAGAGACTCAACTTGATTTGGCACGTTGCAAGCACAAAACCTTGAACGCCCAGGTACACCCTGTAAATGGCCAGAGAACTGAGCAGACGGAAAGACCTGCAGACGGAAGAGTGAATAGGCACTGCATTCTCACCAGTTTGTCCAACTATCAAGATAGCCCAGGCTTCCCGATTTTATTATTATTATTATTATTATTATTAACAAACATTTATATAGCACCAGCAGTGTACATGGCACTTTACAAAGTAATAAAATAGACCAGGTCCATTTGGCAAGGATAAGGGTAAACAGATCTTAGGTATAGGAATAGTGGCTCAGCAGGATAAAGAGTCAAACAGAGCAGAGCGATGGAGGTGAGTTTTAAGGAGAGATTTGAAGGTATGAAGGGAGGGGGCAAGGCGGATGTCGACAGGGAAGGAGTTCCAGGCATGGGGGGCAGCAAGTGAGAAGGGACGAAGGCGCTTAGAGGAGCAGGGAAGGTGTAGAAGGGTGAGAGAAGGGACAGAGGAGGAGCGAAGTGCACGGGCTGGAGTACGGAGGGCGATAAGTGCAGAGAGGTAGGGGGGAGCGAGGTTGTGAAGAGCTTTATAGGTGAAGACTAGGAGCTTGTGCAGGATTCGTTCAGGAAGGGGAAGCCAGTGAAGCGAAGAGAGGAGGGGCTGCACATGGTCGAAGCGACTGGCGAGGTAGATGACCCTGGCAGCAGAGTTTTGGACAGAGATGAGGGGAGAAAGGTGAGACCGGGGAAGGCCAGTGAGAAGGAGGTTACAGTAATCGAGGCGAGAGATGACCAGAGCATGAACAAGAGTTTTGGCAGACGAGACAGAGAGAAAAGGGCGAATCTTAGCAATGTTATGGAGGGAGAAGCGACAGGATTTAGCAACAGAGTCAATGTAGGGTTTAAAAGAAAGGGGTGAGTCAAAGATGAAGCCTAGGCTACGGGCTTGGGGGACAGGCAGGATGGTGACTCCATCAATAGTTATTGACAGTGAGGAAGGAGAGGAAGGATGAGGGGGGAAGATAAGGAGTTCAGTTTTAGCCATGTTGAGTTTGAGTTGACGTTGAGACATCCAGGTAGAGATGTCAGAGAGACAGTTGATGAGACGAGCTTGAACAGAGGGAGAGAGAGAGGGAGTAGAGAGATAGAGTTGAGTGTCATCAGCATAGAGGTGGTATTGGAAGCCATGGGAGGCAATGAGTTTGCCTAAGGATGAGGTATAGATCGAGAAGAGGAGAGGGCCAAGAACAGAGCCTTGAGGAACACCAACTGAGAGGGGGAAGGAGGAGGAGGCGGAGTTGGAGAGAGACACATTAAAGGAGCGGTCAGAGAGGTAGGAGGAGAACCAGTTATGGACAGAGCCACAAAAGCCAAGGGAGTGAAGGGAATCCAGCAAGAGTGAGTGGTCAACAGTATCGAAGGCAGCAGAGAGATCAAGGAGGACAAGAATGGAATAGAGACGTTTAGATTTAGCCACCAGAAGATCGTTGGTGATCTTAGCGAGAGCAGTTTCAGTAGAATGAAGGGGGCGGAAGCCAGATTGGAGGGGGTCAAGGGAGGAGTTGGAGGATAGGAAGTCAAGGCAGCGGGAGTAGACAACACGTTCAAGCAGCTTGGAAGCAAAAGGAAGGAGTGAGACAGGACGATAGCTAGAAGGGTCAGAGGGGTCAAGAGTGGACTTTTTGAGAATAGGAGAGACTGTGGCATGTTTGAAGGCAGAAGGGAAAGAGCCAGTAGAGAGGGAGAGGTTGATGATGTGCAGGAAGGAAGGGGCGACAGTGGGAGTAATGGAGGTGAGGAGGCGGGAAGGAATGGGATCAAGGGGGCAAGTGGAAGGGTTGGAGGAGGAGAGCAGAGAGGAGATTTCCTTAAGGGAGGCAGGGGAGAAGGAGGACATGAGAGAAGGAGGGGGAGGAGGGAGAGGGGTGGGAGTGGGAAGAGAGGAGTGGGAAGCGATGTCGAGGCGGATCTTGTCTATCTTGGAGGTGAAGAAGGAGGCAAGATCCTGAGCAGAAAGGGAAGAAGGAGGGGGAGGACAGGGAGGCTTGAGGAGGGAGTCAAAGGTAGAGAACAGGCGGCGAGGGTCCCGAGAACAGGACTCAATGCGGGAGGCATAGTAGTGTTGTCTAGCAAGGGAGATAGCAGAAGTAAGGGTGGAGAGACAGAATTTGAAGTGAAGGAAGTCAGCGTGAGAATGGGATTTGCGCCAGAGTCGTTCAGCAGCACGAGTGCAAGAACGGAGGTGGCGGATACTAGGGGTGAGCCAAGGACGGGGGTTGTGGGAGAAGGCAGGGCGGGAAGAGAGAGGGGCATGGGAGTCAAGTGTGGAGGAGAGAGAGGCGTTGAGAGCAGAGACAGCGGAGTCAGGGGAGGAGGAAGAGAAGACTGTAGGAAGAAGGGGAGAGAGAGAGGAGGCAAAGTCCAGGGGATCAATAGCTTGAAGGTCACGGAAGGGGCGTAGAGAAGGGGAAGAGGAGGGTGGACAGTGGGAAATGTTGAAAGAGGCAAGGAAGTGGTCTGATATAGGATGAGGATCGAAGGAGAGATCAGCGACATTAGATGGTAATCTAATGGAGGGATACAGGGGACAAACCCTCTGGGCAGACAACAGAGCATTCTCCATTTGGAGCTCCTGATCCTTTTTCCTGAGGTGGACCAAACCAACCGCCTCAGGATAGGACATGGAAACAAGGAACTCCTCAGAGAAGCCCAGACTAAAGATTAGACCTGCGACTTTGGAAAACCACAGGCCAGATCTAAAATAAGGTGCTATGCTATGCAACAAACTCCCTAAAGGGAATAGATTAAATAGCACTTTAAGCCAGAACTTAGAAATCAAGAAAAGAACCTGAGTTCTAAGCGATCGAGAGGCAGACTCCATTCTGAGTAACACTTGTGAGGAGAACTTAGGGACCCTTAATATTCCCCGAAGAAAGCTATTTTGTACATGTTCCAGAAGGTCCAGATAGTAGGGGGGCCAGACAGGAGCAGCATAAAAAAGCTGGGGAGTCACCTTTGCTCTGAAAAGAGTCAAGGTGGGACGCACCAAACTTCCCCCTTCGGAGTGAAAGAAACCCAAAAGGGTACCAGAAGTCTTTTTGGCCAGAGTAAGCGATGCATCAAAATGCCTCTTCCAGGAACATGTAGCTGAAAACAGTACCCCAAGGTACCTATAAAGCGAAACCTACTCAAACTTATTACCATCCAGAAGCCAGCGATGGCTCACTTTCCTAGGCTCCACCACCATAGTTTTAGGGATTTTTTTTGTAATTAACAGCTAGATTTTCCATTCTGCAGTATGCTGCAAATTTGCTCATGTCCCTGCGCAAACCCACTGAAGTCTGCGCAATCAAAAATGCATCATCAGCATATAATAATAAAGGCAAACTTGAGTTCCCAACTTTTGGAGCATGAATATCATTATCCGAAAGATAGCTCTTAACATCGTTTAGATAAAAATTAAATAACAGGGGTGCCAAAACGCACCCCTGCCGTACACCGCAATGAACCTGTATTTCTGCAGAGAGAGCAGCATCAGGTGGGGAGCGGACCTGCAGGGTATAATTGTTATGGCACTGAATAATAAGGTATAGGAGTCGCCTATCTAACAAAGTATGGCTAAGTTTGGACCAAAGCCGTTGCCTGTCCACAGAATCAAAGGCAGCGCGCAAATCAATAAAACAATAGTATAAACTAAGATTTTTGCACTGTCATACATACTTGTCCATTAGATGGTTTAAGACAAAAATATGATCAAACATGGACTGGCCAGCATGGAACCCCACCTGCTCCTTAATAAGTATGTTATTTGTATTTAGCCATAACAAAAATTTCCCCAGCAGGTACCTTGCATAGAGCTTCCCAACCGTGCTAAGCAGGCTAATAGGCCTATAAGTTCTCTGCCAGGGTGGGGTCCCCCTTTTTGAAAATAGGCAACACTAGGCTAGTCGGCCACTCGGGGTATGGCTCCTGTTTCATTGATCTTGGTGAAAACAGGAGCCAACAGGTTTGCCCACCAGTTAGGGTCCAATTTAATCAGGTCAGGGGTTATATACTATTATTTAATGTATATATGCAGCCCTTGGGGGAGGTCGTGAGAGGGTTCGGGGTGCGATGCCACCAATATGCCAATGATACTCAGCTGTACTTCTCCTTTTCAACTGACCAAGACCCTGCCGTCTCATTGCTATCCCAGTGTTTGGAGGCCGTGGCAGAATGGATGTGGCAAAGCAGACTGAAGCTCAACCCCGATAAGATGGAGGTGATGTTGGTGGGGAGAGCGAGGGAGATAGTGGCCCCCCTGATTGGGGGGGTCGCCCTCCTATAGCTCAGCAGGTCCAGAGTCTGGGGGTGATATTGGATGCAGATCTCCACCTGGAGCGGCAGGTAGAGGCAGTTGCAAAGGCTGCCTTCTGCCAGTTGCATCTGGTGCGGAGGCTGCATCCGTACGTCACCAGCCCGGACCTAGCCTCTCTCATCCATGCCTTCATCACCTCGAGGCTGGACTACTGCAACACGCTCTACGTGGGGCTTCCCTTGTTCCTGGTTCAGAGGCTGCAGCTAGTGCAGAATGCAGTGGCCCGGCTCCTCTCGGGGATGGGTCATCGAGAGCACATAACACCTGTGCTCCGGACTCTGCACTGGTTGCCAATAGTGTGCTGAGCCAGGTTCAAGGTTTTGGTGTTGATCTATAAGGCCCTTCATGGTCTGGACCCCTTGTACCTCAGGGACTGCCTCGCCCTCCGCGCCCCAGAGTGGCTCCTTCGGTCTGCTGGGGGTGCCTTCTTGGAGGTCCCCCGCATTAAGTGGGGGGGGCACAATGGAGAGGGCATTCTCAGTGGCCAGGCCGCGCCTTTGGAACTCCCTCCTGGAAGCAGATTGCCTGGCCCCAAGCCTTTTGACATTCCAGTGAAGTTGTAAAACCTGTCTGTTCACCCAGGCCTTTGGGGGGGGGAGGAGGGTTAGGGGGTTTTATCTCCCCTACCCTATTTATTGTTTTATCATGATTCTCGGCCCTGTTTTAATACTTTTAATGTTTGTATTTTGGAATGTTTTAACTGTTTTAGATGTATTTTATATATGTGGTTATTTTTATTGTAAGCTGCTCCGAGCTGTTTTAGGCGGGGCGGGGTAGAAATTTGATAAATAAATAAATAAATAAGTATATATATAATCGCCACCTGGAGCTTTCCCAGACTTAAGTTTTAATATAAGCTCTTTAACCTTGCCTGGTTGAACTGGAAGCCAGGCCTCAAAGAGATACATTTTCCAAGAGAGCCAAAAAGTATCCATAGAAGCATTGACTGGACGTGCATATAAGTTTTCAAAATAGGTGCACCCGGCAGTAGGAGTGGGAAAGGATAAACCAGCATTGATAGCTTTGGGCATAAGCTGTCTAACCTGGGTCCAAAATGCACTAGGGTTCCTATTGCATGTGCCAAAAGGAGCTTTGTCCAGTTGGTAAGCTGATATTCACGTTTCTTCCTGATTGGGGTGCACTGATAATCCCTGCGCAGTGCAATGAGAGAAGCACGGTTCTGGGCAGATGGACTACTTTTAACCTGCCTAGCCGACCTGCGCAACTCCCCCCGCAATCTATAGCAGTAGATGTCGTACCAGGGAGAGCATCGACATTTTAAAGATTGGATTCTATAGCCCCTGAGAGCATTACATAAAGAAGTCATCAAGGGTCCTTAAGCAAACAAAGGATCAAACCGCCCGGCACAGACTCCGTGAAAGAGTGTAGTAATACACTCCTGCTGAATGGCCCGAGGAAAAAGCTCCTTCAGTTCGGAAACCTTCTTTAAACCAAGCACTCTGAGCCTAGAATGATCAGAAAGGTCATTAAAACGACCCTGAGTTTCCCTAACTGGCCACCTCAGAAGCAACAGCATGTCTAGCAACAAAGGCTGGTGATCTGTCAGAAAATTTGAATGGACATAAAAATCCACCGCTTGGAGCAATAATTCAGACGAGATTAGCAAATAGTCTATGGTACTAGCACATTTTGTGGAAAAATAAGTAAAATCCCCGCCTGAGTCTCCACTCGTTCTGCCATTTAAAATTACCAGTTCCAGGTCATCAGTTAATCTAACAACCTTGGATCCCGGTGGCAGATTACCTTATCCCTAGAGGCACGGGCTGACAGCCAGGAGCACCCTAAGCATTCATCCGGCAAAAGTAGATCGCCGCATAAATGGTTTCCTATTCATGTATTAAAGTCCCCACCAAAAATGAGTGGGACATCTGGTAATACATTCCTAGCCTCAGCGATTAAGCCCCCAATGATTTGCCATATTTCCTCAACCTAATATGGAGAAGATGACGGAAGGACATAAACATTCATAATCAAAAGATCATCACCCTCAGACCTAAAACAATGCCATAAAGCAAAATAAGAGTTAAAAGTTTTAATCAATTTTATTGTTATAGTAAGTTTAACTGAGCATAATAAAGCCAAACCACTGCTAAGTCTTCCCCTGCAGGAGGATGACTGAGCGGGGAGAGTGGATACATTGTATCCAAGGCATACAAAATCGCAATCTATCCAAGTCTCTTGCAATAAAACAATATCATAACCAGAAAGAAAGGAAATAAGTGTAGGATCCATTGTCCTACATATATAGAGGGAGAGGGAAAGGAAGGATTCAATGGAGGGGGGAGGAAGAACACAGGGAGGGGTAAAAAATAAAAATAACGCCTAAATCTAATATAATGTAAATAAATGATAATATGGAGGTAAATGGGTTGGATGGGTGGAATAGGAATAGGAAGATGGCAATGGATTGGGGAGCTGGGGAGCTGGGAGGTACACAAACTGCTGGGAGAGGGAGTCTTCTGAAAATGCCTGCTGTCAGGAACAGTGACTAGCTCAGAAGGTGTTGGGAAGGGGGGAGGGCAATGAGTTTTGTTACTTGCTGTGTCCGCCTCACTGCAAGCCCCATTGGCTCCGTGCAGCCTAGCTCGTGGCCAATTGCAGCCTGCAAAGCCAGTGGTCTGAGGAGAAAAGGGATGGTGATCGGGCAGGCTGACTGCTACTCCAAGCCTCTCCACTTCTGGTGCCTGGAAGTCTGCTCCTCAGCTCACACACACACACACACACACACACACTCCGCCTCCCTGTGTCAGGCAGGGGTCGTGTTTTACTGGTGTTTTTGTTTTACTGTTTTTCTCCTGGCCAAACTCATCCAAACTCGATCCGAACTGACTGAACTGTTCGGTTGTTTTAGAGTTCGGTATCAGGTTCAGTTCGGTCGGTTCGGGTTCAGATTCAGATTCGGTCGTCCAAACTGGCCGAGTTCGGGCCAAACTCCGAACTTCCTAACTACGTTCGCACATCCCTATTTATTATACATAGCCAATGGCCATAGCAGAAAAGGGTCATGGTAATACACAAACAATATTAGAGGTATAAAAATACACAATCACATATTTATAAAATCAAAGAACATGGCTACTAGCCATTTAAAAAAACATAAAGAAAATGCCCAAATCATGGGATATTAGTCACTTTGAAAATTTAAAAACTTCTTCCTAGAATGAAATGCTGACAACAAAAAAGTCATAACAGCTTGTGTAACAACCGACTTGAAATCGGATAGAAACCAAATCAATAGTTCAGAGGACGTTCTACCAGGCAAGTTATCTAAAAATCCAGACAGAATTTCAGTTCTTTAGCTATCATACAGATTGCAGTGAAATAAAATATGCCCAGCAGATTCAACCTCTAAATTATCAAAAGGACACGTCCTCCGATAAAAAGGGAGAGCACTGCATCTTCCCTCCAGAGCTCGCGTGGGAAGTACATTAAATCTGGCACACATAAAAAGATATGTTTTCCTGGGAGAACATTGAGTTCTCAAATATCTGGCAATAGATCCAGAGTCTGGAACTAAACCATTGTAACAGGCTAATGACGCAAAGGAAGAGACAGATGCACAGTCCTCCTGTCTATTCAGATCGTCTATTCTCATATAAATTTCTGTTTTGTCTCCTGCTAAACCTTTTGAAAGCAGGTAAGGTATAGAAAAGCCCATCAAAATAAGCTTAATCTCCACTTGTTTGCTCCAGGAGCTTATACGAATATCTTTTAAAAGTCATGGAAATAGGCCTAGATTTTGCTGGAAGTTTAAGCGTAGCCATAAACGGATGGCCAGCTTCCAAACCTCATAATTCCATGCAGTTTGTCCTAACTCCAAATGCACAGCTGCTGTGGGCATGCCACATGGCACATTTAACAAATCTCTAAAGAATTTTGATTGAAAGATATTTAAGTTGAAAGGGCACTGAATAACCCAAATTGCTGCACCATAAAAAAGTTGGGCTCGAGGTTTGGCATCTAATACCCTTATGGCAGAAACCTGATGTCCTCCACCCTTCTTGCGAAAAAATCGCAAAATTGCTGTAGAACTACCACTGGCACGCGTTCGGGCCAAATTAAAGTGGAGATCCCACTTGTGGGAAGATTGAAAAAGTAAGCCCAAATATTTATAAGAACTAACTTATAAGATATTATGCCCATTTATGTACCAATTATAGGTTCTTCTCTCTTTGCCAAAGATCAGAACTTTGGTATTTGAGCAATTAATTTGTAAACTGTTCGACTCACAGTACTCAGCCAGTGCTGTCAACTGTGTCTGGGACCAAGTCTAGTCTGTGAAAGTATAACTGCATCATCTGCATAAAGCATGCATTTGACTTCCTGGGTCTCTAATTTGGGAGGGAAAAAAGTTTCATTTGCCATTGCAGAGATTAAATCATTCACAAAAAAATTAAACAGGGTGGGGGCCAAAACACAGCCCTGATGGACACCTGTAGAAATATTAATACGCTTTGATAGCCAGCCNGATGACGGAAGGACATAAACATTCATAATCAAAAGATCATCACCCTCAGACCTAAAACAATGCCATAAAGCAAAATAAGAGTTAAAAGTTTTAATCAATTTTATTGTTATAGTAAGTTTAACTGAGCATAATAAAGCCAAACCACTGCTAAGTCTTCCCCTGCAGGAGGATGACTGAGCGGGGAGAGTGGATACATTGTATCCAAGGCATACAAAATCGCAATCTATCCAAGTCTCTTGCAATAAAACAATATCATAACCAGAAAGAAAGGAAATAAGTGTAGGATCCATTGTCCTACATATATAGAGGGAGAGGGAAAGGAAGGATTCAATGGAGGGGGGAGGAAGAACACAGGGAGGGGTAAAAAATAAAAATAACGCCTAAATCTAATATAATGTAAATAAATGATAATATGGAGGTAAATGGGTTGGATGGGTGGAATAGGAATAGGAAGATGGCAATGGATTGGGGAGCTGGGGAGCTGGGAGGTACACAAACTGCTGGGAGAGGGAGTCTTCTGAAAATGCCTGCTGTCAGGAACAGTGACTAGCTCAGAAGGTGTTGGGAAGGGGGGAGGGCAATGAGTTTTGTTACTTGCTGTGTCCGCCTCACTGCAAGCCCCATTGGCTCCGTGCAGCCTAGCTCGTGGCCAATTGCAGCCTGCAAAGCCAGTGGTCTGAGGAGAAAAGGGATGGTGATCGGGCAGGCTGACTGCTACTCCAAGCCTCTCCACTTCTGGTGCCTGGAAGTCTGCTCCTCAGCTCACACACACACACACACACACACACACACCGCCTCCCTGTGTCAGGCAGGGGTCGTGTTTTACTGGTGTTTTTGTTTTACTGTTTTTCTCCTGGCCAAACTCATCCAAACTCGATCCGAACTGACTGAACTGTTCGGTTGTTTTAGAGTTCGGTATCAGGTTCAGTTCGGTCGGTTCGGGTTCAGATTCAGATTCGGTCGTCCAAACTGGCCGAGTTCGGGCCAAACTCCGAACTTCCTAACTACGTTCGCACATCCCTATTTATTATACATAGCCAATGGCCATAGCAGAAAAGGGTCATGGTAATACACAAACAATATTAGAGGTATAAAAATACACAATCACATATTTATAAAATCAAAGAACATGGCTACTAGCCATTTAAAAAAACATAAAGAAAATGCCCAAATCATGGGATATTAGTCACTTTGAAAATTTAAAAACTTCTTCCTAGAATGAAATGCTGACAACAAAAAAGTCATAACAGCTTGTGTAACAACCGACTTGAAATCGGATAGAAACCAAATCAATAGTTCAGAGGACGTTCTACCAGGCAAGTTATCTAAAAATCCAGACAGAATTTCAGTTCTTTAGCTATCATACAGATTGCAGTGAAATAAAATATGCCCAGCAGATTCAACCTCTAAATTATCAAAAGGACACGTCCTCCGATAAAAAGGGAGAGCACTGCATCTTCCCTCCAGAGCTCGCGTGGGAAGTACATTAAATCTGGCACACATAAAAAGATATGTTTTCCTGGGAGAACATTGAGTTCTCAAATATCTGGCAATAGATCCAGAGTCTGGAACTAAACCATTGTAACAGGCTAATGACGCAAAGGAAGAGACAGATGCACAGTCCTCCTGTCTATTCAGATCGTCTATTCTCATATAAATTTCTGTTTTGTCTCCTGCTAAACCTTTTGAAAGCAGGTAAGGTATAGAAAAGCCCATCAAAATAAGCTTAATCTCCACTTGTTTGCTCCAGGAGCTTATACGAATATCTTTTAAAAGTCATGGAAATAGGCCTAGATTTTGCTGGAAGTTTAAGCGTAGCCATAAACGGATGGCCAGCTTCCAAACCTCATAATTCCATGCAGTTTGCCCTAACTCCAAATGCACAGCTGCTGTGGGCATGCCACATGGCACATTTAACAAATCTCTAAAGAATTTTGATTGAAAGATATTTAAGTTGAAAGGGCACTGAATAACCCAAATTGCTGCACCATAAAAAAGTTGGGCTCGAGGTTTGGCATCTAATACCCTTATGGCAGAAACCTGATGTCCTCCACCCTTCTTGCGAAAAAATCGCAAAATTGCTGTAGAACTACCACTGGCACGCGTTCGGGCCAAATTAAAGTGGAGATCCCACTTGTGGGAAGATTGAAAAAGTAAGCCCAAATATTTATAAGAACTAACTTATAAGATATTATGCCCATTTATGTACCAATTATAGGTTCTTCTCTCTTTGCCAAAGATCAGAACTTTGGTATTTGAGCAATTAATTTGTAAACTGTTCGACTCACAGTACTCAGCCAGTGCTGTCAACTGTGTCTGGGACCAAGTCTAGTCTGTGAAAGTATAACTGCATCATCTGCATAAAGCATGCATCTGACCACCTGGGTCTCTAATTTGGGAGGGAAAAAAGTTTCATTTGCCATTGCAGAGATTAAATCATTCACAAAAAAATTAAACAGGGTGGGGGCCAAAACACAGCCCTGATGGACACCTGTAGAAATATTAATACGCTTTGATAGCCAGCCTGTCTGGTTTAATCTAACTGCAAGTGTAGTTTTAGAATGCAAAATGTTTAGCAAACAAATAAGACATTTGTCTATTGAGGTGTTTCCCAATTTAGCACAAAGAAGCTCTCTATCTATAAGATCGAAAGCTGCCTTTAAATTCACAAAGGCGCAAAAAAGTCTCCTGTTTAGTTTAACGTACTTTTCAGCCAAATGAAACAAGGTCAAACAATGATCTACGGTAGAACGACCTTTTTGAAAGCCTGCTTGTTCTGGGGAAATGATCTTATTTAATATTTTCAGTGAGCCAGAAAGTTAACTGCTTCTGTAAATGTTTAGCACAGAGTTTACTAATAATGATTAAAAGACTAATTGGCCTATAATTTCCAGGTAGAGCCCTCAAACTGCTTTTATAAATTGGAATTACTATCGCATCCCCTCCACCCGTCAGGTACACATCCTGACCGATCAATGTGTGTAAATAAAACTGCCAAACGCAGTGTCCACCAGTTAGAATGCTGTTTGAGTAATTCGACCAGAACACAGTCCACACCTGGGACCTTATTGGCTGTTCGAGCACTCCACTCCTCTTCCATCCCCTCCCTCTCCCTCCCATGCCTCCCCTGATCCCCCAACCACCATCGTCCCTTTTCCCTCGCTGCCCCGCATGCCTGGAACTCCCTCCCTGCCCACATCCGCCTTACTCCCTCCCTTCATACCTTCAAGTCCCTCCTCAAAACCCACCTCTTCCGCTCTGCCCTTCCTAACTCCTGCTAATCAGTCACCCCCACCCAGGATTATCCCCCACCTGTTATCTGAAAACTCTCAATGTACTGTAACCAAGCCAAGAACATGTACCTGAGTTCTCACATCCTCATGATTGTTGCACCCCTTGTCTCTCCCTCTGTTCCCACTTCCCTGTCTCCCCTCCCCCTGTCTTTAGATTGTAAGCTCTTGGGCAGGGACCATGCCTATCTTATTCTCTGTAAAGCGCCAGGTACATTGCTGGCGTTATATAAATATAATAATAATAATAATAATAATAATAATAAAGGAAGATGGTCACTGTGTAATGCCAGTCAGACACAAAATTTACTTATAAGAGGGACAAGGTTAGCTTATACCACTACGTAGTCAACCACGCTAGTTCCCTGATGGGAGATAAACATGAATTCCCATTCTAAATCTTCTAATAAGGAACCATTTAGCACAAACAAGTCTGATCTAACAAGAAAATTGGTCACTGAGATTCCAGTTGAATTAATAATTGTGTCCTTAGAATGTCTAGTTAATAACCCTTGAACGTTACCTCTGAACTCAAGATTACTAAACAAACACAGAGCTTCATCGTTTGGGCCAATGCGAGCATTTAAGTCACTAGCTTCGCTAAAGGATATTTGGTCATAAGCTCATCAATAAAGGACTCCAATTGAGACCATAAGGGCATCTTAAAACTTTGGGTATTGATGGGGGGGACTATATACTGAAACACAGATAATCATCTGAACCCCCACTTTTAACATCAGCCCAGTAGCTATTAGGGCTGTAGCGGCATACCGCCGCGACAGCTTTTACCGACGGAAACCCCTATTCCGCACATCGTGGCATGTGCGGAATAGGGGTTTCCGTCGGTAAAAGCTGCAGCGGCGGTATACCGCTACAGCCCTAATAGCTACTGGGCTGGTGTTAAAAGTGGGGGTTCAG
>QEPC01014310.1:222968-233312 GCA_003113815.1 Sphenodon punctatus | reverse complement strand
AAGGTTCAATGCTCTCTATACTCACACTTTCCTACTATCACAGTCACACAGACACTCACCTCGCACACTCCACGCTCTCAACTCGCACTCCCAATCCTTCACACAGCCAAATGCTCTCCACTCCACTCCACGTCAAGGGCCAGTCTCACGGCATGAGTCCGATCACCAGCACTGATCCAAGCCCCTCCAGAGGCTTATATGGGAGCTTGATTGGTCAGTGCCTGCAGGCGCGCCGAACGGCGAGGGCGTGCTTCTGGGGTAGCAGTGCGCATGCGCCCGACATCGGCGTTCCCTGGGCTACCCAGGGACGCCACGCTACTGCATCTCCGCCCTTCTATTGTTGACGTCGGGAAGGGGGCGGGCCCCAACGCCCGTCTCCGCCTCTGTGGCTGCCGGCGAGGCCTGACGCGGCCGTGCAGGTGCCCCCAACCCCTTCTACCCCTCTGGGCTCTGACAACCCCCCAGCAAGCTCCCCCTTCAAAGGCTTCTCAGGGTCATGTGGGTGTGTTACCCTCAATGTTTTTATGTGAAAACTTGTCAGTACACAGGTTGTTTAGGGTAACTGGAGTGTGCTACCCCCAATGTTCTTATGTGCTCTGTTCAAAGGTTTATAAGGATGACGTGGGTGTGTTATCTCCAATGTCCTTATGTGCACTGTTGTTCAAAGGCTTCTCAGAGTGATGTGAGTGTGTTACCCACTCCTTAAAAAGGAGTTCTGTGGCCAGGGTTTAACCCTGTGATCTCTGAGTTCTGTGGGTCTATGTGCAAATAGGGTTTACAGTGTGACCTGAGTGTGTTACCCCCAATGTTCTTACGTGCAATGTTGTACAAAGGTTTCTGAGATTGACTTTGGTGTTATTCTCCATAAAAAAAGGAAACAAAAACCAAAAGACAAAAAGAAAATTGAAAGATGGTAGAGAATTACTAGTAGTTATTCCCAACTTGAAGAGACACTTAAAACCTCAGTTTTTCTTCACAGTGATCCTGGACTCTATTTTTTTACACTGCTAGGGAAAAATGGGACTAGTGGGAGAAAGTCATTGGCTTTCTATCCCCCAGTGGCAGGGCTTCACACAGCACCAAGGAGTTCACAGGGTTAACTAATGTAATCTTCCTCCAATGCTAACTCTAGGAACTCCTTGCTGCTGGGTTAAGCCACACCATAACAGACAAGACACTGTCCACTTTAACCCCACTTGAACATTTCTTATGCATGTGGAAGGGCTATATTTAAAGTTGTTATTGCTGTATTGCAAATTAGGGGTGGGTCTATGCAAATTAGGTGTCCCCTACCCCCCACCCCCCATTCAACAGTCACCAGTTGCCTATGCAGTACAAAGTATGTTGTGTTACACATCAGCCCAAACCGGTTAGATAATATGTGAAAACGTATATGAAGAAATTGTTACAGGCACATTACTTCTTACATCCTTGATGATACATACATTGTTGATTGGTAAACATCCCAGCATAGCTACATTACTGACAAGTAACACTGCTGACTAGCAAACTAATTACTGACTCGGGAAGGGAGGTTTCTATCCTTATGCTCACACTGGAGAAGGGTATCCCTGAGAGTATCCTTTCCCAGGAGATTTGAACAGGATGGTGGGCTGGAGGAGCCAGCTCATCTGCTCCCCAAGGGTATGCGGGGGCCCAAGGGTATACACAGTCCCTTTCCAGTCTGTAACTTTTCCTAGCTCTGCAGCTTCATAGTGTCATTGGGCTCATGGCACATCTGCCGATGGTTACATTCTATTCGGAGCTTGTCTGATTACTCTTTACTGCCACATATGCCAGAGCTCTTTTAGTGTTCTGCTTTAAAGACATTCTCCCTTTCCTTAAGACTATACCCGTATATACTTACACCACTACAGCACTCTTCCTCATTAACCTGTCTCTGTGCAGAGTTACCACCCTGGCCATCATATTCATAAAAACTGTAAAGAGCGGGTTGCCTACCAAAGTGGCTGGATTGCAAAACCCTAAGTGACTCAGCATTTCTCCTCATGTGTTTTTTCTGATCCTCTCACCTCCCTGTATAAATGAATCATTATTATTAATATAATAATAATAATAATAATAATAATAATTTTATTTATACTACACCCCTCCACCAGATGGCGCTCGGAGTGCTTTGCAGCATTTAAAATACAATAAAATACTATATATAAAATCAATTTTAAACAGTTTAAAAGGGAGAAGGTAAAAAGGGGAGGGGGAAAAACACATGAAGGGGGAACTAGCAGTGGATCCTCTAAAAGCACCTGGAAAACAAAAAAGGTTTTCAGGTGCTTTTTGAAAGTAGAGAGGGAGGAACTAAGATGTTTAAGGAGAGATTTCATAGAATCTGGAGGGAGCAAGCTTTATAATGATAGTCCCACCACAACAAAGGCCTGAAAGCCTGCCAACTTAGGACGCGATGGTGGAAATCCCAAACAGCAGGTGACATGTGAGCGCGCATATCTGGTAGGGTGAGGTTCCAAAAGTAGGTTTGACTATGACTATGCCATTTGGGCCCTATGTAATTATTAATTATTAATTATTAATTATTTTATTATTCACTGATGCTGTAATAGATGGAGGCAAATTAGTTCAGGTGATATCTTGATCAACAATAAAATATTAAAGATATCACCTGAACTAATTTGCCTCCATCTCTTACATTTGAGATCAGCACGGCAACCACCCCTTTTCTCAATGATACTGTAGGCATATTGTACCTTAAAGGGCTGGACTAGATGACCCTTGAAGTCCCTTCCAACCATACAATTTTTTGAAATCCCTCCTTAAACTCTACTTCAGTGTCCAAGAGCTCCTTTATCTGATCTGCTCTCTAGTGGCTTGCTTTATCCTCGTCTGTCTTGTCTTACTTGAGGTTATGAGCTCTCTGGGAAAAAGAACAAATTTCTGTGTATACAAGGCATGTACAAACTGATGGCATTCTTCAAATGTTTTGGAATAGTCACAACAGCTTTGGAAGACACTTGCATATATTGACTGGCAGGCTCTATAAAGGGAAAACATTTTAAACTCTAAATATTAGCTATTAGAACTGCAATTTACAACATAATTGAAAGGCATTATTGTAATTGGCTAGCAAAGCCACTGATGTTTCCACACCAACCACTGCAAAATGAAAATTAATGGAGATGCTATGGAAATGACATCTTAATAAGAATAATGGAATTCAAACTCCTAGTGCAGGTACAGTGTGTAATTCATTACATGGAGATTAGATGAGATAGAAATACCTCAAGGATATGAGATTATTGATCTGACACAAGTCATCTGGTTTTTCAGCCTGCGGGCACTGGGATGATGCACAGTGCCAAACTCCCATTGTCAAGAAGATGGAGCAGAGAATGTAAAGGCCCTGCTTGTTAGGCATAATCAGACTCTGATTTTCCTTTTTGTAAGAAGCTCTCAGCAGGATCTGGATGGTGTCATTGATAAAATACAGAGACTCAGGAGCTACCTTATACAACAGTTACAAGGTCCTTCTGCCCCATAATTATGCCCCCCTCCCTTTTCCCAAGGTAGTAAACTGGCTTCTGAATGTGGCTTTCACACGTCATGTTTACCATCTGCAGACCTCAGCTACTGTAGAATTTGCTAGTAGAGATAAAGTCCTGCTTCCACTCACTTTTGAAAGAAGTAGGTAGGAGTTAGGCTCTCTAATTTGGTTCTTCACAAGCAGCAAAATGTTTCTCAGGGAGCGATAAGGATAGTTTAACTCTGGGCTTCTTCGCAAGATATGCTAACCTCTTAGTAAATTTTCTCTGACTCTAGATTAACTCCCCAGTGTTCACACAAAGCGTTTGTAGTAAAGCTTGTGGGTGTTACTTCAAAGATCCTTTTGGGGTAGTGTGTGGTAATTTACACAGGGGTTAGGACTGATGTGAACATTGAATTTGTACTACGAGATGCAGCCACTCCCCTGCAATCTCATGCTTCCTCACAAACAGTTTTCTAGCTGTTTTTTTTTTACCAGTAGAAGATTTGAAAAGTGGAATCATGGTATGTACCAAACCCCTCTTACCAAGTGGGACATGTCGCATGTTCACATGTACTGATTTATCAAAGGGTGTTTATAGACGGGTGCTGTTTCTCGCGTACTGCAGAATCCGTGAGAAACAAAGTCGCACCGGGGTGTGTGTGTGAGATATTCCCCCGTCCCTGCCCTCTCCCCACCCCCGATTCTAGAAGTCAGCTAGTGCCATTGAAAACAGCACACTCATGTATGGACGGAGATCCAGACTTATGAAACCTTGATATCAGGGTTTCATAATCATGCCCAATGAGACCAGAACTAAAGTGTCAATGAATTGCACAAGCCTGCAAGTTACATTCTTTAGGCACTTAACATCTCTTGAGTGGACAACTTTCACTAATGTCACCATTTACACTAACAATCTATATGCCCCGTGGAGCCTTTTCTTCCATTTGTCTGCTCAACAGCTAGGTGATGTCTGCAATATATGTCCAACATGCTTCTCATTCTTATAGTAGTTTAGCATTGGAATTACATTGCAATAGTAAAATTGCCTCCACACAGTGGATTTGCAGTGGTAATGGGTGTTTTTACACACACATTTCTCCTGGATGTTTGCTGTTACAACCTGAACTTTCTGTGTGTCTAAATCACTCACCCAGATCTTAAACATCTGGATCTTTGAACTTCTGCGTGAAACTTCTCCCAGAACTTTTGTGTGTAGAAGGTTCTCCTGGTAAACTACTTTGCTCCAGGCAGCTGTGGTCACTTGGTTTCCATGGCAGCCTGTCACGTTTACAGCTGCAGCTACTTTAGGCTGCCTCAGGGCAGTGTTTGTATGAAGAATGCATCCAGGAACTGCGTCAGGGCAGTGTGTGTGTGAAAAATGCATCCAGAACTTACTTGTGGGCTTGTAAACCCAGAAGATTGAAACATTCGAAACATTAAAGTATGTGTAAAAATGCCCATTTTGGTTAATGTGGCCAACTTGCTTGTAATATGCTAGAGAAAGTCTGGGCAAATCCCAACAGGCTCTCTCAACCCAAACTAACAAATAAAATCAAATGATTCCCCCCCACCAAGCTCTCAATGGCCCCATGTGTTTATATAGGCAGAGACGGAGATAAAACTGTCTTTATCTATCTGAGCTGTCTGGATATATACAGAACACATGGACAGCAAAGAACAATACTGAATGCCTGCATTTTTTTCTTTCTCCTTTACACTGCTGTAGTGGGCAAATACAAGGGTGAAAGCTAATTTGTCATTTTAAATTCAGATATTCATTTCTAGAACTATTGAGTATTTTATATTTTGGCCGCAGCTTTGGTTCAATAACTTAATTTGGTCTTTTAGTCTAATTGGTGATCACCAGTTAAATTATGAATTTCACCCTTATGACACAATGACCACTCCGGAGCATATGAGTTATTTTTCTTTATTAAAAGATATATTCCCCAGGAAATATCAACACACACATATGTTTAGGGGATATCTGGGGGCAGGCAGTCTCCATGTCTGTGTGATTACACCCAATGTGCTTATACAGTAGGGCCTTGCTCTCAATTTGGTGCTACTGTGACATGATGGCCCTAGTAATTACCACTTCAGCACACACTACAAGCTCTCTAAGGACATGCTTCCCAAACCTTTGGGACCATACATTGCTGTCATCCCTCAAAACTTCTCACACACACCCAAGTAAGTTGGCTGCAGCTGCACAAAGTCAGTTGAGAGCAATGGACATTTGGTATTGGGCAAAAACAATGGTGTGCTGCAAGTGAGAGACTGCATCCTGTAATTCCCCCTAATGAATCATCCAATTTACAGTGTAATATGTAGGGGTGAAATTGGCCACTGTAGCCATTTTGCACATGCAGAGCATTTTGAGGTTTTTGAGAATCTTGAGAGATATTTGAGAGGCCTCAACAATGCTCTCTGCATGCACAAAATAGCTGCTGGGACCCACACATGTGAAGAATGGCTGAGGCTGCCATTTTGCACATGTCCAGAGCATTTGGGGGATTTTGGAGAATCAGGTGAGATTCTCAAAAACGCCAGCAAGATCTCGCCGGGGTTGCAAGAATCTCACAAGATTCTTGTGAGAACGCACATGGACCAGTTGTGGAACACAATATGGTTTTATCAACTTATTTGGTTAAATTTATAGCTGGCCCTTCCTAAGAGCTATGGGGAGGTAACATAAAACAGATGTTCAATAAGAATGGTATAACATTTAAAAGAAGTAAAGTACACTATATAAAAACCCATACAAGCTCACTTAGAAACCTATCCTCACATGACAAAATAAGAAAGATTTTCATTTCTTCCAAAGGATGCTCAGGCTCGGGCTCAGATGAACCTCCAGGGGGGTAGAGTTACTGAGCTGGGGAGCAGCCACCAAGAATGCCTTTCTCTGTGTCTTTGCCATACAGACCTGGAGCACAGATGGATATATCAAGAGGTCATTCTCAGCTGACCTTAGGAGTTGCAATAAAGCATAGGGGAGGAGGTGGTCTTTCAGATGCATAGGTCCTATGCCACTTAGGGCTTGGTAGGTCCATACCAGCACCTTGAATTGTGCTCAGAGATCTACTGGAAGCCAGTGCAGATTCTGCTGAAATGTGCTCCAGTTAGGAATCACTGCACTAGTATACAATGAGGCTGATGCTATAGTGGTTTTATATGAGTAGTATATGGATGTAAGTAAGTAAGTTTATTTAGGAATTTAGCTTGTGCCATAGCCACTACTCAATCAAACAAATACATACATATAAGTAAACATTTAGACAAATACATACATTTGATTAGACATTTAAAATAATACACTTAGTCCCTAGGACATAAGTTACAGTCCTAGAAAATCAACGTTCATAGTATGCCATGCCCTTCTTGGGGCTTATGCTGGTGACACCTGGCCCCTGGAACCTAAATCACAATAAGCCTTGGGGATTGCCCTTCTTGGGGCTTCACGGGGGTGGGTGGCTCGTGCCCCGAGGGGACCAAGGTGCCTGAGGCAGGTGCGGGTTGCCACCCCCCTGCTGGTGGTGGGGGAAGATCCAGGCCCAAAGTCTGTGTGTGGTGGGTTGATGTTGGTGAATGCGAGGTCCGTGGTCAACAAGGCCCCAATTATCCATGATATGATTTTGGATGGGGCTGTGGACCTCACATGCATCACGGAGACCTGACTGGATGAGTTCGCTGGTCCAACATTGGCGGACCTTGTTCCAGCAGGGTATGCCATGCAGCATCAGCCCCACACAGGTGGCTGGGGAGGTGGTGTAGTGATTATTTTTAGGGAGGATTGGCCTGTTAGGAGGTATCCAGTTCAGGAGATTGAAGGTATTGAGGCCCTCCACATGGTGTTCGATTTGGCTGGGGGCAAGCTAGGGGTGCTTCTGGTACACCAGGCTCCTTCTTGTCCAGCGGCATCCCTGACCGCTCTAGCGGAGCTGGCCTCGGAGGTGGTATTGGGCTCCTCTAGGACTTTGGTCCTGGGGGACTTCAACGTCCACGCCAATGCTGACCTTGTTGGGGTGGAGTGAGAATTCATTGCCGCCATGGCAACCATGGATTTGTCCCAGGGGGTTATCTGCCCGACCCACGTTGGGGGACACACCCTAGACCTGATCTTCAGTTCTGGCCTTGAGGCAGGGGGTCCAGTTGTGGGGGAGGTTACAACAGTGCCCTTGTCATGGACGGACCATTATCTCCTTCAGGCCAGTCTCTCCGCACACACCCCTCAGAAGGAGGAAGGGCCAGTTAGGATGGTCTGCTCTCAGCGGCTGATGGAACCTCAATGGTTCCAGGAAGTCCTGCGGGAGTTAACTTTTGTCCTGGACGGTCACTCTGTAGATGAGCTGGTCCAGTCTTGGAACATCTTGCTGGGGGAGGCCATCGACAGGGTGGCTCCAAGATGCCCTCTACCTCAGTTTTGTCACCGTAGGGCCCCTTGGTTTACTGAGGGGCTGCGGTGTATAAAGCAAGCAGGCAGGAGGCTGGAGCGACACTGGCGGCGTACTTGCTCTGACTCCGACCGACTTCTCCATAGGGCCCATTTGCGGTCCTGTGTTGAGGCTGTGAGGACGGCAAGGAACGAGTTCCTTGCTTTCCTCATAGCATCCGTGAAGTCCCGTCCGGTGGAGCTGTTTCGGGTGGTGCGGGGGTTGGTTAGTCAGACCTCGCTCCACCTGGACGGGGATGTGTCCCAGGCCCGCTATGAGGAATTTGTCAGCTACTTCACGGACAAGATCATTCAGATTCAGAGCGACTTTGCAGCCGTATTAGGGGCAGTAGGTAGAGAGCGCGAGGTGATGGCGGCCCTGTCTGGTCCATCTTTGTGGGGGGAGTTTCAGGAAGTGACGCCGGCCAATGCGGCAGATGTCCTGGGCTCTTTGAGGGCCACTTGTTGTGAACTCGATCCATGCCCTTCCTGGCTGATGAAAGCCTCCAGGGAGATGTTGGGGACAGTGCTGGCGAGGGCAGTGAACGCATCCATGCAGCAGGGGAGGCTGTCGTCCAGTCTCAAGGAGGCTGTGGTGCACCCCCTGTTGAAAAAGCCATCATTGGACATGGACACCCTCGCCAGTTACCGACCTGTCTCTAACCTTCCCTTTTTAGGGAAGGTTATTGAATGGGCGGTGGCACTCCAGCTCCAGGCACATCTAGATAGCATTGGTTTCCTAGACCCATTTCAATCTGGGTTCTGCCCTGGCTATGGCACCGAGACGGCGTTGGTGGCCTTGGTTGATGATCTCCGCCGGGAGATGGTTGCAGGATGTTCAACATTTCTCATCCTGCTAGATCTCTCGGCCGCTTTTGACACCGTGGACTGGACCATGGGCTGTTGTTGAGATGGCTGCATGACCTGGGGGGTCTGGATGGGACTGTTCTTGAATGGTTCCGTTCATTCCTCTCGGGGAGAGGAAGTGGTGCTGGGGGAGGAGACATCTTGCCCCCGTGCCTTATCATGCGGCGTTCCTCAGGGTTCCATTCTGTCTCCATTATTATTTAATGTTTATATGCAGCCCTTGGGGGAGGTCATGAGGGGGTTCGGGATGCGTTGTCACCAATATGCTGATGATACTCAGCTGTACCTCTCTTTTTCAGAGGACCCAGACCCTGCTATCTCAGTGCTACCCCAGTGTTTGGATGTCGTGGCAGAATGGATGTGGCAGAGCAGACTGAAGCTCAACCCTGATAAGACGGAGGTGATGGTGGTGGGGAGAGCGAAGGAGGTGTTGGCACCCCTTATTGTGGGGGTTCGCCCTCCCATAGCTCAACAGGTCCGGAGTCTGGGGGTGGAGCTGAACGCGGACCTCTGGAGCAGCACGTGGAGGCAGTCACAAAGGCTGCCTTTTGCCAGTTATATCTGGTGCGGAGGCTGCGTCCGTTCGTCTCTGGCCCGGACCTGGCCTCCTTCATCCATGCCTTCATTACCTCGAGGGTGGACTATTGCAATGCGCTCTACATGGGGCTTCCCTTGTGTTTGGTTTGGAGGCTGCAGCTAGTGCAGAATGCAGCGACCCATCTCCTTTCGAGGACGGGTCGGCGGGAGCACATAACACCGGTGCTCTGGGCTCTGCACTGGTTCCCGATAGTGTACCAAGCCGGATTCAAGGTGTTGGTATTGATTTACAAAGCCCTGAACAGTCTTTTCCCCTCATACCTCAGGGACCGCCTCACCCTCCACGTCCCGGAGCGGCTCCTTCGGTCTGCCGGGGGTGCCTTATTGGAGGTCCCCCGCATTAAGCGGGGGGCCACAATGGAGAGGGCATTCTCGGTGGCTGGGCCACGTCTCTGGAACTCCCTGCTGGAGGAGGCCCGCCTGGCCCCAAGTCTATTAGTATTTTGGCGGAAATGCAAGACCTGGTTGTTCACCCGGGCCTTTGGGGAGGGGGTGGGTAGTTGAGTTTTATTCCCCTATCCCAAGTAATTTATATCCCAGGCCCTGTTTATGTGTCTTTTTAATGTTTATATGGTATTTTAAGTGTTTGGATTGTTTTAAATTGTATTTATTGTTGGAAGCCGCCCCGAGCTGTGTTCAGGAGGGGCAGGGTAAAAATTTAATAAATAAATAAATAAAATAAATAAATAAATATATGGAGGTGTAATTTTCCATTTTAGAAAGGGCTGCACATTAGGGGTGGGAATACCGGTAAATCCGGAATCCGATAATGCCGGTACTGGGCGTACCGGCATTATCGGATTCGACCCGGTAAATCCGGTCCAGTTACCGGATTCCGGGTACCAGATTTTTTTACATTGCAGCCATTTAAAAATGGCTGCAATGTAAAAAAGCCCCACCAAAAAAGTAAAAAAAAAAAAAACCTCCCCGAGTCCAGGCTGCG
>QEPC01014310.1:204690-222424 GCA_003113815.1 Sphenodon punctatus | reverse complement strand
AAACAAAAATCCAGGCTGGGCAGGGTGGGTGGGGGGTGTCCCCCCTTCCACCCGCGCAGCCTGGGAGGGGGGAGGAATTAATTTATTTCATTGATTTCAATGGGGACACAGTGCCCTATTGAAATCAATGAAATAAAACTGGTACCGGTATACCGGATTTAATCCGGGAATCCGGTTCTTTGAGAACCGGTAACCGGTCAATCCGGTATCCGGTAATACCCTGGGGTCCCATCCCCACTGCACATGCAAATCCTGGTTTCGGCAGACCTGGCACACTGTTATTATCACTCTAGGACAGGGGTGGGGAACCTTTTCCCTCCCAGGGGTCTCTCTGAAATTTAGTACAAGCTCTGAGGGCATACTTGGGTTGAATGGGCCCAGGTGCAGAACATGGAATGGGGCCCCCCTTGGAGCAGGGGCGAGGGGGAAGACAAGGTGGGGAGAGTTATCATAGGAGTAGGGAGATCAGGGCCACCGGGGTCTGCATACCTCCCAATATTTGGAGCAGCCTGAGAGACAACCCCTCCCCACCCCCAAGGTCAATGAGTTCCATCCTCTTTGAATACCTTTCACCCCTTACACCACACACACACATGAATGCACACACTCACATGTATTCTCATACACACATACTCTGTCACGCCAGTCTCCATCATGTTCACTCCCATGCACATATTCATCAGTTGCCCCCACACCCACACCCACGGATCCACACACAGTGTCATATACATACACAGTTCTATACACACAGTTCCAGCCACACACCGCACCCAGTCTCACAGGCAAATTCCCCTCCTCAGCTCCATACACACATGCACATACAGGTCTCCACGCACACAAACATGTGCTCACTCACAGATGCACTCACACATACAGACACTTGCACAGGTTCATACACACACACACTCACATGCACAGCTTCCTCCCCCCCCCACACACATGCACATTCTTACATGCATAGCACATCTGTCTCCCAGATCCAATTTCTACCTTTAAGCACTGAAAACTGAGTTCAGGAGAAGTGAGCAGAGATGAACAGAGCACCCATGCATAAGGATAAGGGACAGATCCATGATTTGGATCCTCCTTTTCTTCAGAACACCCCTTAAGCAAACCTGCCCCCAACTTCTATGTGACACTCAGAGCTTGTTCTAATTTTCAAAGTGGCCTCAGAAGGGAAAATCTCCCCTATCCTAGGTGTGCATGCCCTTGTCTTAGCTTCCTTACTTAGGTTGCTTTCACACATGACAAAAAGGGGGTATTATAATTGCTTGAGATAATATTGGGTATTATAATTGCTGGAGTTTTGTAATGTGTGAATGCACTATTCCCCTTTTATGCTGCGAGATCTTGGGTCATTGTAAGAGTTACCAAATATGGCTTTTACAATGACCCGAGATCTTGCAGCATAAAAGGGGAATAGTGCATTCACACATTACAAAACTCCAGCAATTATAATACCCAGTATTATCTCAAGTTATTATAATAGCCCATTTTGTCAGGTGTGAAAGCAGCCTTAGAGCTCCATCATTCAGTGCTTGTGGGTGGGAACTAGATCCAGGGGCCAGTTCCAGAAAATAGAAAGGGGCCAGTGAAAGAGTGAGGTCAGGATAAAAGAGCAGCAATGGGGGCATGCACACAAGCACAGGGGACAGGCCCACAATCTGGACCTTCCCCTTCCTGAGCAGCAAATCCCTTAAGCACCCCCATCAAAAGAAGAAGGGATATGCTCAGGAAGGAGAAGTGAGAAAAGGGAGAGTCCAAAACAGGAGGGAGAAAGGAAAGGGAGGGGGAAAGGGAAAGGAAAGCAGAAGGGGAGGAGGAACCCAAAATGGAAGTGGGGGGGAGGACCTTGCCACAGCTCCAGCTGCCATTTTGTTTTGCTTGCCTGGGCTCCGGGGTGGAAGGCAGACAGGAGAGAGGCATGGCTCCTGCTGCTCTTCCTTGTTGCTGTTGACTGGGGGCAATGATTCCATTGCCCCTCCAGCCAGGCTGATTTGTTGGCAGGCTCCATAGGGGACTGCAGAGAGTCCTTCAGCCCCACCCTCAGCTCCTCCCCTGGACTGAACTGTGGCGCTGTGCTGGTGGGGATTCTGATTTTTCCCCACCAGCGCCACAGCCACAGTGCAGCCATGGGGAGGCTTCCCTCTCCCGCTCCTGCTGCCCTCTGCTTCTCCATTTAAGCAGGCACGCATATAGAAGGCAGAAGCAGAGAGCAGCCTTTTATGTATATGCCTGCTCTCATTATGGTGAGGCAGAGCAGCAGTTTCATTGAGTTTGACAGGGCACCACCCCTTTTCCCCTGTGTCTTCTGCAAAGGTAAAGGCTGCAGTGCAGTCCCAAATGCACTTGTATCAATGAGGCTCTGCTAGCTGAAGCTGTAGCATTCATTACAATGACTGAGGCCTCAGAAGCTGCTTTGCTGTTGTAAGCTACTTCCTGAATGTCAGTGCTACAGTCTGTCACTGTGGATTGCTGGCAAGACATTAGTGTCAATGAAGGCTGAGGTGATGCGCTTTTGTGAGCACAGGGCTGCACATGCTAATTTGTTATTGGAAGGGTGCTTATGCATAAGGTTTACACTGGGTTTTTTTTACAATGCAGCCCTTCAAGAACATACTGAAGGACTTGTATTGGAGAAAACACAGAGAATGCCACTCTTCTGCCCATTCTTGCCTGTATCATTACTCACATTTTGTGCAACATCTTTTCTCTAACACAGTAAATAGAGTAGTGCTCACTAAAATAATGATGCATTTCTCTGCCAATGTACTTTCTGCTTCTTCAGCTACATCCTGAGGACTTTGTTTGCCTCATCTACTGCTGTCCAATGCAAACGTTACCCACATGATTTAAGAGGATGCTTCATAATCCCCTGCTAGAGTCTCTTTGGTGCTGCGCGCTCTGCGATCTGTTCCAACTTAAAGCACGAGCACTTAATTTATATTTCATTAATGTCTTCTGAGTCATCATTTACTGGTGTTGCTTATTTGTGTTACAGCCTTTCTTGTGTTGTGAACAGACAAGAAACATCAAGTGGACTGGAAAACCCGTTGGAGTGCTACAAGTTAAGGAAATTAAGGAGGATCTGCAGAAAGTGACTTCCGGCTAAGACCAGTTCAGCTTAGGTACTTCTGCCTCAGACAGGACCAGACCCTCTTCTGCATTTACTGTCCACAAATGAATACGCTAAATAGCAGGAAAGCAGAATTTTAAGCCAATATTGAGATTCACTTTGGTCTACTGCAGTGAGTAGGGAAACCAATTCTTTGGCCAAATCTACTGTATGACCCCGTTCCATTTCCTGGATCTGGCCCGTAGATCTGGTCCCTACTTTCCAACACTGAAAGAGTGCGTTCAGGGGAAGGGAGCAGAGATGAGGGGAAGGACTCAAGGAGAGGGGATAGATCCATGGGTCATGACCACTCGTGGGGTTGCACCGTCTGTGGATGAGATTGTGATCCTGACTGACATTTGATATACTCTGCATGTTTTTGTTGTTGCTTGGGTCACGGGGTTATATTTAAAGCCGCTAATGGGGTTAGACAAACAAAAAGAAAAAAAAGAAAAATGGGAATCTTTAGCCTCAGAGTTATGCTCAAGCAGGCTCTCAGCAAAGAAACACAGTACTGTATAACTTGTGTGCCCAATGAAAACAGCTTAGATTGAATAGATAGATACAACAAATGTCTTGCAGAGACTGCATTTACTATCTACATGGGTCCCAATAGCATATTATTTGAGCACCCCACCAAAGTTAGTTTCATTATCCTCGCAACACACCTATGGGTCAGGAAAGCACTATTCCTTTTTTAGGATATCTGGCTGTAATCACTTGCTAGCTTTTATCTCCCATCAACCTCTGCGGGACTGATGAGTTTGCAACTAGTTGCAGAATTGTGGTCTCTTTCTAGCAGTGACACACCCACACTTAGGCATAGTCTCAGCAGAGCTACCTGCCTGCTCTTTCCATGGAAGGATCTTTTCTGCTTTACCTGCCATTTTGCATTGCCAGCCCCTATGTAATTAAGATAATAATCTCACAGCAGCAATGCACCAGGGAAATGAACGTTTCACAAGGCATAATTGTCTCCATGAGGGGAAGGGCTTCCTCTGCAAATCCAATTTTGCTTGTTTTAAATGTCCCCAAATTCTTTATTTCTACATTTTTCTCCTCTCTCATTTTCTAAAGGGCTCTGTAACCAGGAAAGGCAAAAAAAAATTGATCAAAAATTGTTTAGCACCGTTATTTCCCTGCCCTTCCTCCCTTTGGTTGGTAAAACACTTTTCAGCCATTCCTTCATCTGATGCTACTGTGTCATTACATTCAAATAAAACTCCAGTTAAATGCACAGAATCCCAAGGGGGAAAGGCTGGAGACAGAGTAGGCTGCTTTTTAACCTGAAGCCTTTTGATTTTATATAGAACAGATGATCAAAGTAATTACAGTACATCTGGCCTTTTTGTCAGCTACTGTTCCCACTGCAGACTGTGACAGCTACTGTGGGAATAAACACTACTACCAGTTTGCCATGGCCTGAGATACACAGCTCTTTTGGTCTTCAAACGACAAGGTCGACTTCAAACCATTTCCTAGGATGTTTAGATCTGGACTGTAGCATGCTGGTCTGATGTGTGAATGAATTATATTTGATATAAACTGCCCATTTTATCTGCACTTGAGACAAGGACTACTACATGGTATGGTTCTGGGTTCATTTTGTGGCTGAATCATTTGTAAGTTGTCATGGGTGAGAAAGAATAAGGGTACCAGTTTTATCAGGAACAGTGCAATTCCAACCCACATGGAGGATAGGATGGGTATCCCCCACTGTGCCAAGATCCACACAGCATATGCAAGTCTGCTGCAGCCTGGCTATGGAGTCTGGCAGTTTAGGTGGTTCCCAGTTCAGTCCCAGGTGGAACAGTCAGGATGGCAGCTGTCATACAACTGATACTGCAACATACAAACTGCTGCTCCTATAAAGGCAGTGATTCATCTAGACTGATGCCCTGTTGCCAGCAGGGGCTATTATCAAATGCTTCTGGGGAAGATGTTAAACCCCATAATGGACAGCTATGAAGTCATCTGCCCTTGGGGGACATGTCTTCCTGTGACCAAGCAGTTAGTGAGAGACTTATGGAACAAAGGGATTTTCTATCCCATATATATATATATATAGCTGCTAATAGTAAAAGATATTTTCCAGATATCAATTATTATTTATTATTTATATAGTGCAAGTGATGTACCACAATCTAGAGCTGTGTGTGTACATATATATATCCAAACACACACACACACACACACACACACATACCTCAGTCTTGACCTATCACAGCCCCCCTATCACAGCCCTGGAAACCAGGCTAGAAATCTTAAGAGAATCTACTCTCTGCTAAGTAACAGTTTGGCCAGCAGTTCAAAGACAATTCAAGAAAGCTCCTCGTAGCAACCAAATCTAAAGTAAACCAGGTCATCAAGCCCCCTCCATTTCCTCCTCCTCTCGCCTCTCAGACCTTCTACTTGCTTCTGCTGCTTATAGACATAGGAAATTAATCAGGGACATTCGACCTTACCTGTCCTATTAGATCTCTCAGCAGCTTTTGACACAGTTGATCGCGATAAGCTGCTGGTAACTCGCTTGCAGGACCGGGCAGGATTGGGTTGTCGCATTATGCCTCAGTTTCATTCGCGCTTAGTGGTCCAGGCCTGACATGATCTGGTCTGGATATAGGATGCTCTTTTCCAATATGTGGAAACTCAGTTTACACTTTGCTAATAAGCCAGCCAACTCAGCAAAGTATTGTAAAGACCGTTTATTTGTATAAATTAAGCTATGAGACTTATGATTATAAAAATATGAAGCAATAGTTTACTTAAGTTCAAATAAAAACATAGTACAAAAGAAACAGTGTCAGTTAAAAGTACATGACTTAGAAAGACATTTCTGTTCAAGGAACATCTCTGTAACAAATTCGAAGATCTTAATATCTATAAGATATAACATATGCTCTAAGTATTATTGCTATGGTTGACTCAATGCATCATATTAATATACATTCATATTCATATTACCCAGTCCTTTGTCCCATACTGCCATATGAAAGAAGTGAGAGAAGCTTCAGGAAAGGAAACTTTTTGCAAAATCCATCTTTCCTCTCTCTTCTTATAGAGGAAAAGATGCATGGAGGTCAGCTAAAAATGACATCAGGTCAAGAATGGTGACAGGGAGGGTTTTTCTCAAAGTACATAATAAGAAGCCTGTTGATACATTCTAAATCAGGTGTCTATCATCTAAGATCAGAGTAACAATGAGTAAGTTACAAACAAACAAGGCCTCTTCCTGCCCTGCTTGAGAGTCACGTATCTTGACTCTAGTCAACAGAAAATGTTGATTTCTTTAACAGACTTGATTATATCTTCTATACAGGCTGATTTTCCAGTATCTGGTCAAGAGTCTGTAGAAAGGTCACTATAGAACAGCTCTTTAGGAAGTCATCATACAGAGAGGCTAACACAAATGGTCAAAAATATATGTCTATATACAGGATACATGACAGGGTGAGGTGGTTCTACAAGGGTTCCGGTCCTACTGGCTAGGACTGGTAGCTGGTAGTGCTGGAGGATAAGGACCAGTAACCAGTGGTGCTGGGGGATAAGTCATCTCCCCCCTGTGTGGTGTCCTGCAAGGTTCTATTCTGTCCTCACTCTTATTCAATGTGTACATGAGCCATTAGGTGAGATCGTGAGATGGTTCAGAGTGAGTTGTCATCAATATTATGGGGTCTGTCCTCCACTGGTTCCCCAGGTGTGGAGTCTGGGGGTGCTCCTTGATTCATAGCTTCACCTGGATGTCCAGGTGGAGGCTGTGGCAAGGAGTGCCTTTTGCAAATAACATCTGGTGTGCCAGCTTCTGCCGTATGTTTCAGACTCCGACCTGGCCACTATCATTCATGCTTTCATCACCTTTAGGCTAGACTACTGTAACGTGCTCTATGTGGGGCTACCCATGGTGACGGTTCGGAGACTGCAGCTGGTGCAGAATGTGGAGGCCCATCTCCTGGTGGGACTGGGCCACCAGGAACTTATTACACTGGTTCTTCGGTCGCTGCACTGGCTGCCTATAGTCTTCCGGGCCCAATTCAAGGTGTTGGTGCTTGCTTATAAAGCCCTAAATGGCCTTGGTCTGACATATCTGTGAAATCGCCTCACCCCTCAGATCTTGGATCAGACCCTGCAGTCATCGGGGGGTGCTCTCCTCAAGGTCACCTGAGTTTTTGGGGGGACTACGATAGGGAACGCTTTTTTGGTGACTACTCCACAGCTGGGGAACTCCGTGCCATTGGAGGTCCAGTTGGCCCCAGATCTCCCCTCTTTTTGATGCAGTTGTAAAACTTGGCTGTTCCACCTGGCCTTTGGTGGGGAGGATGTGTAGGGTGGGTGGGGAGTAGGGGTGGGACTCGAGGCAAATTATCGGTTACCGGTTTTATCGGTATCAGATTAATCCGATATCGGATTTATCGGTATTGGTATATCGGTTTTTAACATTGCTGGTTTTCTCGCTTCTTTAACATTGTGGCCATTGTTAAATGGCATCGATTTTAAAAATCTGAGAGAAACCGGCAAAAAACCGATATACCGATATTGACAATTATCTGTATTATCGGATTAATCTGATATCAACAATTATCAGTATTATCGGATTAATTAGATACAGATAGTCCCACCCCTAGTGGGGAGGGAGTGGGTTAGGGTGGTGGGTGATGAGGGATATTTTTATCCTCCCTTTTATGTGTTATTTTAACTTTGATAATGTTGTTTTATTTTGTTTTACTGTAAGCCACCCATAACTGCCTGTGGCAGGATGGGCAGGATAGCAAGTTTTTAAAATAAATAAATAAATAAATATGCTGCTGACACTCAGTTATACCTCTCATTTTCATCGGACCCAGGCCCGGCAGTCTCTGTGCTTTCCCAGTGTTTGATGGCTGTGGGGGACTGGATGAGGCAGAGCTGACTGAAGCTGAATCCTGACAAGACGGAAGTAATGTTAGTGGGGAGAGCAGCAGGTGTGACTTCCCTCCCATCATTGACAGGGGGGATTGTCCCCCACTGGTCTCCTAGGTGTGGAGTGTAGGGGTGCTTCTGGATTCCCAACTCCACTTGGATATCCAGGTGGAGACGGTGGCAAAGGGGGCTTTCCACCAGTTATATTTATTTATTTATTTAAAATTTATATCCTGCCTCTCCTGCCCTCAGGGCAGCCTGGGGCGGCGAACAACATTCAATCAAAATATTTAAAAAATTTAAAACAATTTAAAATTACAATATGTGGGGAAAACCCCCACCCCACCCCTACCCCTCGCCAAAAGCCTGATGGAACAGCCAGGTCTTACATACACGCCGAAACAGCAGGAGAGTGAGATATGGTTCATCGGCTTCGGCCTTGTCTTGGACTCCGACCTGGCCACCATCATTCACGCCTTTGTTGCCTCAAGACTGGACTACTGCAACACACTCTTCATGGGGCTACCCTTGATGACAGTCCGGAAGCTGCAGCTGGTGCAGAATGCAGCAGCCCGACTCCTTACAGGGTTGGGTCACTGGGAGCACATTACACCAGTGCTTTGTCCTTTGCACTGGTTGCCTATCTTCTTCTGGGCCCAATCAAGGTGTTGGTTCTCACCTTTAAAGCCCTACATGGCCTCAGCCCAACTCTCTGGGTCCTGGATCAGCCCCTGCAGTCCGCTGGGGGCACTTATTTGGAGGTCCCCCGAGTAAATCAGAAGGCCACTATGGAGAAGGCATTCTCAGTGGCCACACATCAGCTGTGGAACTCCCTTCCGGAGTTTCATGGGTCTGGAGCAGATGCAGAACAGCGAAATGAAGCAGAAGCTTCTTGGGTCTGGAACAGAGGCAGAGCAGTGCAATGAAGCAGAAGCTCCCAGAAGCAGGAGCAGAAGCTGAGCAGTGGATGCAGTGAAAGCTTGGGAATCTAGAGCTAGGCTGGCCAGAGCAGAGATCTGCACGGTTGGCAAGCCTGTGAGGAAATGGCTGCCTGTCCCCTATATAGGTGTTCTAAGTGCTTCTGGTTCCACCTTTTGGAGCGTATGATAGCTTCTTATTGGCCTGGCCATAGCACACAGCATGGTGCTCGTGCTAGCTGATTCCTGGCACTGTCCTGCTTGGAGGATGATAACCCAGCATCAGGTGCTAACCGCAGGTCAGTGCTCTCATGCTTGGTGGATGGTACCCTATCATGGTGGCTAGGGGTTCGAGTGGCAAGTTGCCTGCATCAGTGGTGACCAAGAGAAGCTTGGTTCCCTTGGGAAGCTTCTTGCTTAAATTGGGTATTAATGGGTTTTGTTGCCTGTAAGCCCTGATAATGAAGGGGCTTCAGTGAGGAGTTAATAACAAAGGTCACTGTGATTGAGACACTGTAGTGGGATTTTGCAGCACACTTTGCTTTTACAGAACAGTTCGAAATTTCTTTACTGCTTAAAAAGACATTTCTCTCTCCCCACAGTTGTTAATAACCTCACTGGAAACTTCCCTCCTAAACCAGGCTTGTCCTAGCTTCTCACCCTTAGAAACTGCTCACTGATGCTTCCTCCTCTGTCTTTCATTCAAGTCCCTGGCTCCTCTGTAACTAAGCCAAGCATGTGCACCTGCGACTTCTCAACTTTGTGAATGTGTCCCTGTCTCTCCCTGTGTTCCCTTCTCCCTTGGCTTAGATTGTAAGCCACTTGGCAAAAGGAACTGTCTCTAATGTTTGTGCACTGCCAGGTACATTGCTTGTGCTATATAAATACTTAATAATACTAAATAAATAAATATTTCCTGTAATGTATGAATCCCCAATGGTGTACAATAACCTGTGGATCATAGTATTACTCTAAGGTTGCCTGTGAATTCCAGGCTGTGTTCAAAACCTGTTTTCAATACAGGGTGTTTTTAGACAAGCACCTCTCCACCCATCACCCACCCATCATGCATGTTGCAGGGCTGCATAGAGCACCAATGTGGCCCTGCAACCTGCATGATGAGTAGGTGATGGGTGGGGAAGTACTTGTCTAAAAACACCCAAAGAGTGCCCCTAAACACATAGCATCCATCCGTTCATCCTTAGTCCTAGGGTTCCTCCTCATAGGGGAGGGGCCGATTTCTGCCCATTGCTGATTGGGTCACATTCATATAATACCAGGCAGTGATCTTGAGGTGAATAGCTCTGCAGCCAATTGCTACGCCATCAGGCATCATCTGGAGCTGTTCCAGTCACATTCTATGTATCAGATTGGTCATCTCTCCATTGTTGCAAGATCTTAGTAAAAGAGATTATCCCAGATTTGAAATTCAAGATGGTGTAACCAGGTTCCTCCAATCAAATGATCAAAACCTTCTTTGGATATAGATTTGGATTCATGAATATGAGAGCATTAGACTGAAATGGTTTGGGATCCTGATTGGATTCCAATTCAGAAGAGGATTCATATTTTCCAAATCTGGCCTAATATGTTGGAAATTTCATGACAACAGCTGATCCGACAAGATTTACAATGTTCAAATTGCAAAACAAAACTATTTAACAAGTGGAGCAAAAATCCTTTGTAAATATAGCGAGATTTTTTTCAGCACCTTCAAATGTATATTGTGGCTGTGATACCACCTTAATCCTGAACAACGAAGCCTAGTGTAAATCCAGATCCTGATCTGCATACCACTCCAGCAGGCAATTTCGGATGAGTAAAGGTAAACATGCTTATATTACCTGTATAATTTGTCTAGCACTATCCTATTCCTTCAGCAATATGGCTCAGAATGCATTGATACACACTTGACAAAACTAGGAGATAATTAACTTTCAAAACCAGTGTCATACCGCTTATAAAAGGAGTAGGGGCAACTACACTGCCTGCTTTTCTACCATATAATAATGGGACTGCCACTCAATTGCCTCTTCTGCTAATAGCTTTTGCACTTGCCATCCCCCACTGCCCCAAGGTTAATGCTGGAGGTAAGGGGACAATTAGAACCAGCAAAGTCATGTGGAACAAGGTGGCAAAGGGAATGACAGTGAATAAAATTACACTGGAGATGAAATGCCTGAATCTCAGAGCAAGAATGTATTATTTTTGGATGTGAATGTTGGCAGAGAAGTTTTGATATGGAGCAATCACGATTAAAGGCACATTTCAGTATGGAAAGGCCACATGTTTTTTGTTGCCTGTAATTCTTTCCCCAGGAGTTGGTGAAATGAAATTTCTTTGCTCTAGAATTCCATTTTTGGCATGAAAGAGAGGCAGCTAACCACTTTATAAGTATGTTGTCTCAGAAGCAGGTGTCCAGAAGAGGGGGGGGGGGAGGGGATGGGAAAGAGAGGCATAAAGAACGTACTTCGGAAAGCTGTGCTTCACTAGCAACATGAGTACAGAACCTCCTGGTGTTTCTGCTGCTGTTCTTTATTTATTTTATCCTTTTTTGGCATGTGTGTGTGTGTATAAGGGGGGGATTATTATTATTATTTCTGTTAGACAGCTGCCCATGCATGGAAATGTAATACCAAACAAAATGAAAAACCTTTCTGGATAATTGTTATCAAAAGTAAAAAGACATGTAGAAGACCTAGAGGGAAAATCAGATCCGGAGATGTGTTAAGGAGCAAAGGAGAAAAATAATTATATTTAAAATGCCAAACTCCTGTGAGTCTCCACCCTCATCCATCTCTTTCTCTCTCTTTCTCTCTCTCTCTCTCTCCACACGCACCTACATCTCCTTGATCACTTTCCCACAACGGTCTTTTGCTGCCATCTACTGGCATGACACAGTGAGAAGACAGAGCTGCCCTCTTAAATTATTTCTTTGTGAGGAGAGGAAAGATGAACTCAGGGGTGCATTTACTCAGAGAACGTTTTAACTGCTTCACAGGGTAGAGAGGACTAAAATCCCAAACACAGCACTGTCAGTGGTAAACAGAAACAAATCAATGTACTAAGTGGATGGCCCTGATTGAAATCCTGAGTAGGACACCCTCTCAATTTGGGCAGGGAGAAATCCAGACCTGGGCCTAGATCTAAATATCACAGCTGGTTCATTCAGATAGTGACTGAGAGTTGTGGGCATCTGGTGGCTGGTTGTTTACCCATGTGAAATGACTTTGATGTGCAGGGGTGTACTACCGACTCCACTGTGAGATACCTAGGAATAAAATGGCCAGTGGAGGAAAACCTGCATATCACCATTTGCGGATGAGCCAAAAGGAGCTGAATCCAGACAAGACTGAAGTGATGATGGGTGGCCGATCCTTTGACTTGGAGGGGATTGGGACCCCTGTTATAGAGGGGATCCACCCCCTCTACTTACTCAGGTTCACAGCCTTTGAGTGCTTCTGGATCCCCTGCTGCACCTGGATTTTCAGGATGCAGTGGTGGCCAGGAGGACTTTTCACCAACTCCATCTGGTCAGAATGCTGTGTCCCTTTCTTTCTGATTCAGATCTGGCCACCATCATCCATGCTTTCATTACTTCAAGGCTAGGCTGCTGCAATGTGCTCTACGTGGGACTGCCTTTGGTGACTGTTCAGAAGCTGCAGATGGTGCAGAACATGGAAGCCCGGCTCCTTTCGAGGGTGAGTCACCCTGAGCACATTACACATGTGCTCTATTGTGTGCACTGGCTTCCTTTAGCTTTCTGGGCATAATTCAAGGTGCTGTTTTTGACCTTTAAAGCCCTAAACAGCTGGGGCCCCATATATCTGAAAGACTGCCTTGCCTTTCATACTCCACTTAGATTTTGAAACAATATGTTGCAGTTTCCAACAATTTTGTTGGAAACTGCCCATCCGTTGCCATTTTCATGGCACAGCATCCACAGTGAAGTCTGATACTTATATGTCACAAGTGTTGCAAAGTTTTAGAAAGTTCTACAAATTACCACAAAGCAGGGGCTGAAGTGTTCCTGCCCCCCTGGAATTTCCTGGGTGGAGGGCTCAGCATCCCTATGTCCAGCCCCCAGTCTGCACACATGACCCTGCGGCATGCATCCTCTCTGTTCCAACTACTCACCTCTGACCCAGACACCAAGATCTCTGGATGGAGCAGGACCCTGCACCACTGCCAGTGCTTCCTGTTGCCAGTTAATAACAGCATGAGTGAGGAACAGGTGGGGGGAGTGGCCGGTTGGGGAGTGGGCACAGGGAGCAGTGAAACAGTCAACATGAGTCCTGCCATGGGGTGCCAGCAGGGGTAATGGGGCACATGATTGAAGTGGGATCAGCTGCAGGAAAGCAAAGGAGGAAATGTTGCAATAGCCATAAACTATCATAAACGTCAGAAATGTCGCAAAACCGCAATTGTTGAAAATGTCATAAAATGTCGGAAACTACCACAAAATGTTGGAAACTGTTGTAAACTGATGGAAAATGCCATCAGACTGGCAGCAAGAATGCTGAAATGTTGACAGTAAGCAGTGGAACCGCAAACAATGCTGCTGCTGCTTCAGCCCTAGCTCCACTTTGATGTGACCCCTGCAGTCTGTCAGGAGTGCCCTTTTGCGGGTACCACCTGTCAGACTTGTCCATTATTATTATTATTATTATTTTATTAACAAATGTTTATATAGCGCCAGCAGTGTACCTGGCACTTTACAAAGTAATAAAATAGACACAGTCCCTGCCCCTAGGGGTTACAAGCGGAGAGACAGGAGCTGGGGGAGAGACAAGGGAAGGGGAACAGAGGGAGAGACAAGGGGTCTAACATTCATGAAGATGCGAGGTCTCAGGTGCACATAATTGGCTTGGTTACGATGAGAATGACAGCAGGCAGGTCCATGTGGCAAGGATAAGGGTAAACAGACTGTAGGTATAGGAAATAGTAGCTCAGCAGGATAACGACAAAGGCCCTCATAGAGACATTCTCCGTTGCTGCACCATTATTATGGAACTCCCTTCCGCCAGAGATCTATCAGAGCCCAAGCCTGAGCATATTCCAGAGACAATGCAAACTTTCCTTTTTGGCAAAGCATTTGGCAAGCGGGTATAGGAGTTGTGTTTTGGAGGTGAGGGCAGGGTTTTTTAGGGGATTTTGTTGTATTGTATTTTTATCATATGTGTGTGTGTGTTATTTTTGTAAACCACTCCGAACCTTTAGGGAAGGATGGAGGTATACATTTTAATAAATGCAATAATTTACTGTTTATTTGCTTACTGAAATGATTAAATTTCTATTTTTTTAGAAAAGAGAGCCTGACTGTACAGATTTATTCTCTGTGAATAATTTTCACTTATTACATAGGGTAGTGGCAGATTCAGAGTGGGTCTAAATGGGTTGTAGCCCCCTCATTCATAGGCATCAGCTACAGGGGGGTCTCTGCCCCAAAATGTCCAGGACTGCAAAGAGCTCTCCAAATGCTCATTTGCAGCTTCAGCAACAGCCAGAGTAAAACAGGAGTGTAAGAGTGTTTAAGGCAGAGCAGGCAACACCCTGCAATCCCAACCACTGTCTGAATTGATTGATTTAAGCTGCAGAACAAAGGTTTGGGGCAAGAGGACATTGAGTGCAGTTATGTCCTCATTGAAGTCAATGGCTCAGCTCCCATTGACTTCAGTGGGGGAGGATTCCCCTCAGAATCTTTATTCTTCTTGGGAATAAATTGCAGGATTGAGAGTATAACTCTTTGCCAGAAAGACATCTTGAATCAGCTCCAGGAACAGAAAGCTCTGAAACAGTTTCAGGGCGTAATACTCAGTGTTAGCATAAAGTTTCTTTTTTGGTATCTTTTAGCATTGGATCTGAATCACAGAGTTAGAAGTGACCCTGAGGGTCACTGAGTCCAGGCCCCTATTTGGTGCAGGATTTGCCATATCCCACACACATATCCCACACACATGCTTAACCAGCCACTTCTTAAAAACCTCCAAGGATGGAAAATTCACAACCTCCCTAGGCAACCAGTTCCATTGCCGGACTGTCCTTACAGTCAGGAAGTTTTTCCTGATGTTCAATCTAAATCTCCCTTGCTACAGCTTGCCTCGTACCCACTGGCTTTTGCCCTGCCCTCCATAGCAAGAGAGAATAATTGTTTTCCATCTTCTTTATGGAAGCCTTTCAAATATTTGAAGACTATCATAGCCCCCCCCCCTTAGTCTTCTCCAGACTGAACACATCCAAATAGTTCAACCTTTCCTCATATGATTTGTATTCCAAACATTTTATTCTCTTTTCCTGCACTAAGTTGTCATGTGCAAAGCAATTGTGTGGCTTCTTCCAGTCTTATTTTAAATTTTAAACTGCATTGGATTGCCTTCAAAAACTGGGGAAACTGAGGCATACTGTTTGGGTGCATTATGGAAAGGAGATACTGCCAGCAAGAAGCATAAGGGAGCTTAATGGGAAAGGAGCTGGTCCTGGGTTGCCCGATGTATGATTTCTAAACAGGCATCTGTTTTTGGTAGCCCACTAAGCATAAATTTCATTTGTCATTTGTGCCATTATTTTGATTCATCACTGAAAACAGAATAGACAGAGAATGTGAAAACACTGGAATAATTATTTGAGTATTGTTGGAGGCTTCGTGGCCATATTAATTATTAATTATTATTAATTATTATTATTATTATTATTATTATTTTATTTAAGCATTTATATAGCACCAGCAATGTACCTGGCACTTAACAAATTAATTGAATAGACACAGTCCCTGCCCTAGGGCTTACAATCTGAAAGACGGGGGTGGGGGCAGACGAAGGAAGGGGATCAGAGAGAGAGAATCTGTAGGGAGAACATCTGTAGGTCTGGGTGAAGCCAGCATCCTCCCAACATTTAGTCTGAAGTTATAACAGGCACCTGGTAAAAAGGTGCCTGACTTGCTGTTTATAGCCCAGAAACAGTTACTGAAGTTTTGGGAAGAGCACAAAGGAGGAAATAAACTCACTGCAACTTGCTTAGAAAAAGAGGTGGCCAGCTGCATTTCCTGTTCTTGTGACTTTGAGCTACACACACACCCCTCCCCCACTTGGCATGCACCCAGAGCATAGAGCATACATGGAAAATGTCAACCGGCAACAATGGAGCTCTATGAATACCATGGAACCCTGAGGCTGATTGACTGCCCATGCTTCTGCTACTCTCCCTGTGCCCCCTATAGCTGCTGAAGCTGCTGCCATTTCCCAGAGATCGGGCCCTGCCTCTAGCAGTCGGGGTGGGATCCACCAGCCGTGGACTGCTGGGGATCACATGGTTGCAGGTTGTAGGTTTATCATTTATTTGGCACTGGCAATTGCCTTGGCCATACATAACAATATATACAAATAAAATAAACAATTTTAATAAACAAATAAACAACAGCGAACAGTACATTCATTAGCACCCATCATCTTAACATAAATTCAAACCTCCAGGTTGAGTTCTAAGCATGGTTCTAAACATAGAAGCGGGACCAAGCCAGCCCTTATCACAAATGCATAGCTAGTAAGTTAGAGGCTCTTAATCATAGCTATCCCACAAGCACCACAGCTTGACTGCTTTTTTTTTTGCAAAAACAGCAACATGATAGATTCTATTTTCTTTGTAGTCCCCCAATAGAAAAATCAATTTCTAAATTGGTGGAGCTTCCTGATTTAACAGGGCTGCAGCAGCAGTCATCTAGGGTCACTATATAATGGACAGACAAGCAAATAATGTAGGACATCCTTGACCCCCTGCCCACAAGGGCAGATACATTCCCAGGTTGGTAATCCTAAGTAGAGGTGATGCGGCAAGAGTCTTTACCGCACTGCAATTCCATTCCTAAAACTCGGCATCTGACGTTGCGCCCTGTGGAATTCCGCTTCGAACCTCCGCGATTCTGCATTTGCCGCTACAAGAATCCGCAGATGCGGCATTTATGTGCTTTATTGCTTTTTCCGATTGTCACCATTGTCGCATACAATCGGTGTCCTTTTTCTGCCTTCCGCCAATTTAATATATGAGAGACAGTCATGAGCATTTATCGCGGTTCCGTGAAGGGAGTATGCAGCACTGGTGCACTGCTGCGCATGTGTGTGCTGTGCTGACTGCTGGTGTTGTGTTGTCCTTCTGCGCTTTTCTTTCATCTGCATGACTGTCGGTGGTTTGGGTGATTGTTCCTTGCTGTGACAACAATGAAATACTGTCGTCATTTGTTGATGTTGAGGGAGCCGGTGAACACGCAGGCATAGAATTTCTAGTAATGGTTGTGCTACAAGCCACTGGTGATGGCCTGCTGGCGTTGGTTGCTGTTGTCATGGTAGTGCAGTTGGAGCTGGTTGATTGACTTTTAGACAAGCATCTGTTGAACATCGGTGCTATATTTTTCCTTATTCTAGATTGCAAGGTCAAATCATTTCCTTGGCCTCGCTGTTCCACATTTCTCAGGTTTTCATCAATCCTGATGCTTTTGCATGGTTGGCTTGCCAATTTCGATGGTGCATAACTCACCATTGAGTTATGTTGGATCTTCATAGTCATAGCAGTCAGCGTCATCGATAATGTCAACATCGTCTGCGTTGACATCACTGTCTGAGTCGGCATCACGATATACAGCACTCACAGTGGCGTTGTCAGACACACCCAGTAGTACTGCCTCACTTTCCATAGCGTTTTCTATTTCTTCTGCATCTCTCGCTGAAGTAGACAATAGGCACTGGGTGTTGTCGCGTCGGTGCGTTACTGCCTCCATGCATTTTTGAGATTCATCGGTTGTGCATTTGATTTTGAG
>QEPC01014310.1:158156-169661 GCA_003113815.1 Sphenodon punctatus | reverse complement strand
ACACGAGACGCTGCCGCCGAATACGCGCATGTGCGGCCCGACGCGCATCCATTTCCGGCCGCGTCTGACCAGCCTCGATCGCCGACCCGGTCAGTTCGCGCACGGAAATGGATGCGCGTCGGCCGCGCATGCGCGTATTCGGCGGCAGCGTCTCGTGTAGAACGGGCTGCCGGCTTTTTAAAGAAACAAGCGCGGGCGCCGCCGTGCTCGTCTGAAAACGGCCTAAGAAAGAAACAGGAGGAGCTGGCACTTAAAAGATATGGAGCAATTGAGATACCAGGCAACTCCTCCTTTTGTGTACCTTCCAAGGATGGGATGCTCACGCTAGCACAGTACCCCGGTTAATAGTCTGCCCTTCACCCTTTCAGTGAAAAACAGCTCAAGATAAGGGGATACTAATGAACCTGAATCTCCAGCCTCTCCATCCAGCCTGACATTTGCATAACTGTTCCCTTCAGAATTGCTAGGGATGCGCGAATGCGGTTTGGAAGTTCGAAGTTCAGCCCAAACTCGGTCCGTTCAGATGACCGAATCTGAACCCAAACCCGAACCAACAGAACTGAACCCGATACTGAACTCTGAAATGACCGAACAATTCGGTCAGTTCAGATTGAGTTTGGATGAGTTCGGCCAGAAGAAAAACAAAAAACAGTAAAACAGTAAAACACGACACCTTCCTGACACAGGTGGTGTGTGTGTGTGTGTGTGTGTGTGTGTGTGTGTGTGTGTGTGTGTGAGCTGAGGAGCAGACTTCCAGGCACGAGGGGTGGAGAGACTTGGAGTAGCATCCAGTCTGCCCAATCACCATCCCTTTTCTGCTCAGACCACTGGCTTCGCAGGCTACGATTGGCCATGAGCTAGGCTGCACGGAGCCAATGGGGCTTGCGGTGAGGCGGGCACAGCAAGTAACAAAACTCATTGCCTTCCCCCCTTCAGGGCCCACCTATACCCCGAAGCAGGTATAGGTGGGCACTGCTTCAGGCACAAGTAGTGGACAACCCCCACACCACTCGGAACATCAAGGCAGCCCTGACCACCATGGTGAGGGAGTGGGTCACGCCAGGCGCGGCCTTCACCAAGGGAGGTGTGGTCACGGACAACGCGGTGAATATACTGAAGGAAGTCCATGATGGGGGCTTCATGAGCATGCCTTGCACCACACACACCCTTCACCTGGTGGTCAGGGATGCTCTGAGCTTGGGGGAGAAGGGGATTGGAGCAGGCACACTTAGCTCCCTGATCGAGTGGGGGAAGAATCGGGCGGGGTTCTTTAACTGGAGTGTGAAGGGCAGCGAACTCCTCTGGGAGAAGCAGGCCGAGCAAGGCTCCCCAGTGCAGCAGCTCATCTAGGATGTCTCCACATGGTGGAATTCCACCTTCCTGATGTTCGAGCAGCTTCTTGAGCAGAAAGCCGCCCTGCAGAAGGTTCAACTGGTGATGGACAGTGTGGCACCTCAAGGGTACAATGGGGCAAAATGGGATATCCTGTCTCATACGGTCTTTGTATTGAGACCATTCCTGGCCGTGACGGAGAACGTGAGCAGCTCCACCGCCACCCTCAGCCAGGTGACCCCTCTGGTCCAGAGTCTCCACAGGAGGCTAGACGAGATTCTTGGGGGGCAGAATTGTGGCTCTCAGGGCAGGAAGCTGGCCAATGAGGCGCTTGACCTGATGCGGAAGCTGAAGGCAGGGCTGAGGGCACATTTTGACGAGCTGCTGCAGTGGGAGGCATATGTCTTGGCAATAATGCTGGACCCCAGGGTCAAGGGCAGCATGGCACACCAGACAGTGCTCTATGGCCTCCAGAAGGGTGCGCTGGTGGGCAGGGTCCGGCAGGCAGAGCAGGCTATGCAGCAGAATGTCCCTGTGGATGGTGGGAGCAGCCACCCCTTTCACCCAGGTGGGTCTATCCCTGCCCCCAGCCCTAGAGGTAGCAGCAGCAGCAGCAGCAGCACCCCTATTGTCAGCAGCAGCAGAAGCAGCTCAGCCTACATGCTGGCCATTCTGGGAAGCATGGCGCCATGCACAATAGGGCAAGCAGTGTGGCTGAGGGCAGTGGTGGAGGTGGTGCCCAGGCAAAGTTACCAGATGGTGTATGATGGCACCTCAGCAGCCGTGGAGACCTACCTGGAGGAGGAGCCATGCATTGATCCCAGCAGCGATTCCTTGGCCTACTGGGCCGGCAAAGCTAACATGTGGCCGGCCCTGTTGAAAGTGGCCAAGGGTATACTGTCCTGCCCACCAACGAGTGTCGCCAGCGACCAGGTGTTCTCTATGGCTGGGGACATTTACTCCCTGCACTGTCTGAGATTGAGGGCCAAGTTGGTGGAGCAGTTGTTGTTCACCAAGGTGAACCTTCTGCTGCTGGGATTCCCCAAGCTGCCCCTGGACAAGGTGCAGTGGCAGATGCCATCCCATGCCAGGGGCAGTCTTGGGATGGGGATCCTCCTCCTCAATCTGGGATAGGGCTACTGCTGCTGTGTTGCTGAGGTGCTGTCCCTCCCTCCCAATGCCTGGCACCTGCCCTGCCCCTCCCTTTCTCTTTCTCTGTCTCTTTCTCTTTCTCTCTCTCATACTAGATGGCCTCGGCCGGCTAATCTGACTGACCGCATGATGCAGGGTGGCAGCATTTTGGGAAACAAACTGTAAGCCTTCCAGCTGGCCTCTGCCTAGATGAACTCAGTCCGCCAATCTGACTGGCTCTCTCTCTCACGCGCACTGCATAGTCTTTGCCAGCCTATCTGAGTGCCCTGCCAAGGTCCCAGCTGCCTTCCCTGCTGCCTCTCATGCCATGCTGCCAGTCTGCCCGCCCAGGTTGCATAGCTCAAAGCCTGCCTCAGTCCTCCAGCCTGCATCTCATGCCACACTGCCTGTCTGCCCGCCCAGGTTGCTGCCAAGCCCAACGTCTGCCTTAACCCGCCTTCCTGCCTCTCATGCCAAGGTGCCTGTCTACCTGACCATGTTTCTGTAAAACTCTAAGCCTTCCCCAGCCTGCCTGCCCGCCTCTCATGCCACGCTGCCTGTCTTCCTGCCCAGGTTGCTGCCAAGTTTAAAGCCTGCCTCAGCCCACCTTCCTGCTTCTCATGCCAAGGTGAATGTCTGCCATCCCTGTCAACCCTGGGTGATGTGCCCCACTGGCCTGGTAATCCCACTGCTTCTGTCTGCTGGTTCATGGTGAAAGAGAGAGGGAAAGTCTCCCCACTGTTGGAAGGAGAGACAGACATGATCCCACCCATTCTGTCACCTGCACTATATGGCCAGAGAGAGAGAGAGAGAGAGAGAGGCTCCCTGCTAAAATGAGAGATATGGGGGTGGAGGGCGACAGGTGTATCCAGCTCAAGCTGCCTGCCACCTGTCAGAACCAGCGAGAGCTCTCATCTGTGCCCACATCCACCAGCAAACCTACTGGAATGAGATGGAAATAACAACACACAACGTATTGTATGTGCCTGCCTGCCTGTGTGCATTCCTGTACCTGCTACCACCTATCACATGATTGAATGAAGTGTGCGCAACTATGCACTAGTCATTCTAGGGACATGATTGAACTCCCATAGGCTGTCATTCCACTGTACCTGAATCAGTCATGCCCGCCCATCCCAGGAACCATCAACGAGATTCTGGGGCCATCATTCCAGTCACTGGGGGCTGCATTCCATTCCACTGCATCCAGAAGCCCAGTGCCCGCACGCCAGCCTGGCCCCCCCACACCATCCTACTCCTCCGCACCCACCCACGGATGCCCACTGAAGCTGCTTAAAGAGCCCCACTGCCCAGCACCCTCCACCTGCTGACTGCTGCCAAGGAGCCTGTCTCTCTTTCTCTCTGGCACACCCACACAGACACAAGCCCTGCCCTTCCTGTGGGGCTGTCTGCAAGTTGAGACCCTGCTGCTGGCACATTTTTGGGTTAATACCTACGCTACATCTGCTGCTGCTGTGGGATCGGACAAGCTGTATATATAATGAGATTCTGCCACCTGCCAGAAGTAGCACAGAGGGATAAAAGATTGGGCAGTTCAAACAAAGTGGGTAACAACAAATAGAACTTTTATAAAAACTATTCAAACAACAACAACAACACATTTACTACAACTTTATAACATTAAAAGCAAACATTAATATATATACAAATAAAGGAAACTTATTTGTCTGTGGGCCTGTCCCCCGGAACATGGAGGAAAGTCGAAAGCGGCAGACAGGACCTAGGGGTGGGATTCCCACCCTCCTCCATTTCGTACCCGTGCTTGAGGGAAAATTGCATGGCCCCTGCCATGGATGCCTGCCACTTGGAGACCGACTGGCGATGAAGCTCCACATCATCGATCTCAGTCTGGAGGTACTGGGAATAGACCTAACCCTAACCCTTGTGTTCCCGTACCTCCAGTACCTGAAACCGCTCCACCAGTCGGTCCTCCATAGTCAGGGCTTGCATCCGTAGGCCGTTCAGATATTTTTTTTGCTGCTCCAGAAAGTTCTAGTTTGGCCTCTCTAGTTCTGTCTGAAAAGACCTTGCTGCTTCAGACTCTTCCCTGGGGGCTGGAGAGTCGTCAGCGGCACTGGAGGAGGGGAAAGGGCTTTGATGGAGTCTCTTCTGGCATGCCTTCCCCCCCTTCTTCTGGCACTGTGGATGCTCCACAGCCACGCCAGAGTCCAGTCGCCTCACTATCTTCCCATGGAGTTTGTCCACATGGGCGATGACCCCTGATATGGTCCCCTGGCTGGCCCTCTTAAATCTTTTGTCGTAGACCTAAAGAACATAAAAAGATAGGAACATAAGAAGTACCATACTGTGTCAGAACAATGGTCTGTCAAGCCCTGCCTGGCACCTGCATTCTGTCTCCACAAGTTGGTGGGTGGCCATGGCCAATCTTTCTCTGCAGGGGACTTCCTAACAGGTCATAGAGCAATCCATTCCCTGTTGTTCCAGTTCCCAGGCCTTACCTTGCAGACGGTGAATCCATTCTCCTTCTCATACCGCCGCCAGACATCGGACCTTGTGCACCTGCTCTCTGGTAGCGGCGCTGGAGACCTCTGCCTCGGTGTCCTGCATGTGGCACCAGCTCCGGGGGCGGCATCCAATTCCTCACCCTCTCTGAAACAGGAACACATAAACAATGCCTAAGTAATAGCATGCATTTATGATGATGCCTCTAGTCTTCCCTCCTTGGGATGCTGCTAGGGATGGCAACAGGAGACGGTGACCGTGACTGGCACGTGAAAATCCAAAAGACCCTGGCTGGCACGTGAAAATCCTGCCCTCCTTGGGGCACTAGGGATGGCAACTAGAAAGCAAATCCTACCCTTCTTTGGGTGCTAGCATTAATAGTATTTTATTAATTGTATAGCCGAAGCTGTTATAATACAATGTATACAAAAGGCTAAAGAAAATATACAAAACTAAAAATATATATATACACAGTTAACCACAGATATAGCATCTAGCAGTCATCAACAAAATATAAAATAATCTAAAGTGCCCACTAAACAAACATTATTTAAGAAAAAATTGATTTTTTTGTAGAACCACAGTACAATATTTGGCAACAGCTCTCGATGTCTGGGTGTCATTTGAATTAAGAAATTTCCTTTCTAAAGATTCATACTGCCAAATAGCAAGATTGGCAGAGTCAAGATCCAAAACTGAGGCTCTCAATTCTGTAAAAGCTGGGCAGCGAAAAAGAATATGCGAAGCTGAATCAACCTCCTGCAAAGGACATAGTAAACACAGTCTCTGTTCACGTGGAACACCTGTGTAACAACCATCAAGAAGGGCAGAAGGGAAAACATTACAGTGTAATCTGGAGAAGTTCTGCCTATTCTTTGCATCCATCCAGGCTAACAAATAACTAACCATGGGCTCCAATGGGTCCCTTAAAAGATAATCTGGGGCCACCTTTTGTGCTAGTATTAGAGCTTTTTCAGATTGAATTTCTTGATCAATAAGCCTTCTCTTAATTAAAGCTTTAGATGCCACCATCCCCAGGTACCTAAGTGAATCCTTAGAAAACCCCAACCTATGCACTTCATACTTCACTTTCTGGTCCCAAGAGTCATGAAGGCCCCTTTCTACTGCTAGATTTAAGAGTGAAGTAATTTCAGAGGGAACACAGAAATTTTTAGCCAATAATTCAAGAGGAGTTGAAGTGCAATAGATTTAACTGTTGGGCATTTCCGCTCTTAGGAGGACCTGTGGAGTACCCCTAGGAACCCCTAGAATGGACCTAAGGAAGCCATTCTGAATAACCTCAAGTTTGTTGAGGAAAGAAGGGCCCCAGACTGGGAAGGCATATAAGGCCTGATTAATCACTTTAGCTCTGAACAGCTGTAGGGCTGGAGAAACAAGCATGCCGCCTTGACCGTAGAAATAATTCATTATGGCAGCAGCGGATTTCTTCATTTGTTTAAGAATGGCTGCCAAATGGCAGTTCCAGCTCATAGTTGGGGAAAGATTTACTCCCAAATATTTAAAGTAATTCAATTGTTCAATTGAGTTATCACCCATTGTCCAGCGGTGGAACTTCCTGGTTGCTCAACCACCTACTACTAAAATCTTAGTTTTAGAGAAGTTGATTGACAAAAATTCCCTGCGACAATAATCACTAAATTGTTGCAGTAGCCCCACTACTGTCTGAGAAATAAGAACCATATCGTCGGTGAAAAGAAGGGCTGGAATTCTCTGCTTGCCAATCAGTGGAGCATGGGTATCAATGCTTCTCAAAAATGGAAGCAAATCATTTAGAAAAATGTTAAGAAGAGATGGAGCCAAAATACATCCCTGTCTGACGCTGCTGGCAACAGGGACTTTCTTAGTAAGAGGTTGAGATGGCGCAGAGCGAATTTGAATTGTATTATTGGAGTACAATTTTACTATTAAAAATAGTAATCTAGGGTGTATAGAAGAGGAATGCAGTTTGGCCCAAAGCCATTCTCGATTTACGGAATCAAACGCCATTTTGAGATCTACAAAACAAAACTACAGCTTTTTCTGGCGTTTAGTATATTTGTGCGCTAATAAAGATAATACAAATACTTGGTCCAAGGTGGATTTACCTTTCTGGAAACCCACCTGTTCTAATTCCAAAATGCTGTTAACGTCAAGCCAACTCTGCAATTTAGACAAAAGAAATTTGGTATAAAGTTTTTCTATAATGTTGAGCAAACTGATTAGGCGATAATTCCCAGGCGACAAGGGATCACCCTTTTTAAATATGGGGACCACTATTCTGTTAACCCATGATAAAGGTATTTCACCAGAATTGTTTATAGATGTAAAAAGAGGGGCCAACATATTCGTCCACCATACAGAATCATACTGCAAGAGTTCTGGCATAACAAAATCATCCCCTGGTGTCTTTCAACTCAGAGATAAGAGTCAGAACTTCGCTGGGCATTACAGGAGGCCAATTTGGGAATCTCTCCTCTGGGGGGTATAAGTTGAAGAAATCAAAATAGGGGATTTGGCAAATAATCCTTCATAAAAACCCTCCCAGATTTCTGGGGGGATTTTAGGGCCTCAAACCCACCAACACCCCGTTTAACTGAACATATAAGCACCAAAAATTGTTTCTGGTCCTTGCAGTTTGCAGCTTTTAACAACTGTGTCCAGCGCTTTATTTATTTATTTATTTATATTTATTTATTGCCTACGGCATCTCGGGGCGGCTCACAACAGTTAAAACAACAATAAAATACATAAAAACAACAATATGAATAATTAAAGCTAACCCCCCCCAACATTCCTCTCCCTCCCCTCCCCTCCCACCCTCCCCTCCGAAGGCCTGGGCAAACAGCCAGGTCTTTCAGGCTCGGCAAAAAGCCATCAGACCAGGGGCCAGATGAGCTTCCTCCGGGAGGGAGTTCCAAAGCCACAGCCCGGCAACCGAGAACACCCTCTCCATCATGGCCCCCCATTTAACACGGGGGACCTCCAGGAAGGCACCCCCAGCAGACCACAGGGGCCACCCTGGGGCATGGAGGGTGAGGCGGTCCCCAAGGTATGAGGGACCCAGACCGTATAGGGCTTTATAGACCAACACCAACACCTTAAATCTGGCTCGGTACGCTATAGGCAGCCAGTGCAGAATGCAAAGCACAGGTGTAATGTGCTCCCATCGCCTCATCCCTGTAAGGAGATGGGCCATCGCATTCTGCACCAGCTGCAGCCTCCAAATCAGAACCAAGGGAAGCCCCATGTAGAGTGCGTTGCAGTAGTCTAGCCTTGAGGTGATGAAGGCGTGAATAAGAGTGCCCAGGTCGGGCCCGGAGATAAATGGGCGCAGCCTCCGCACCAGATACAGCTGGTGAAAGGCAGCTTTAGCCACCGCCTCCACCTCATGATCCAGATGGAGGCCCGGATCCAAACCACCACCAGACTCCGAACCTGCTGGGCTATGGGAGGGCAGGCCCCACCCCCCAGAAGGGTCGGCACCTCCCTCGCCCTACCCACCACCATCACCTCTGTCTTATCAGGATTGAGCTTCAGTCCGCTCTGCCACATCCAATCTGCCACAGCCTCCAAGCATTGGGAAAGCAATGAGACAGCGGGACCTGGGTCAGTCGAAAATGAGAGGTACAGCTAAGTATCATCAGCATATTGGTGACATCGCACCCCGAACCCTCTCACGATCTCCCCCAGGGGCTGCATACATACGTTAAACAAAATCAGAGACAGAATAGAACCCTGCGAAATGCCACAGGTCAAGGCCCGGGGCCTCGATGTTTCAGCTCCCAGCACCACCCGCTGACTTCTCCCTGAGAGGAATGAGTGGAACTACCCAAGGACAGTCCCGTCCAGACCCCCCAGGTCTCACAGCCATCTCAACAGCAGCCCATGGACCATGGTATCAAAAGTGGCCGAGAGATCTAGCAGGATCAAGAATGTAGAACATCCTGCATCCATCTCCCGGTGGAGATCTTTGATGTTCCAATTTCTTTTTTGCAATTAATAGGTGGCATTTCTTCCTAATAGACAGAAATAACTGCCTAGATTCGCAAGATGGCCTTTTCATAAGTTTCCTTAAAATCCGACGAAGAGTCATCCTCATACTCCGGCATTCTCTGTCAAACCAAAATGGAAGCCCACGGGAATAAGAACCAGCAGGTTGCTTAATAGACAGTAAGGGGTACAAGCCATTCAAGATCTCTTCAAAAATAGACAGAGAATCAGAGGCCTGAGCCAATATTGCACCGTAGAGTTGTTTAATTACATTAAGTTGTTTAAAATCGAAGAGAGCTTCCCTCAGCACCTCTGACCACTTGGCCTGTATGGTTATAACCTCAACAAACCTCTAGGTACTACAGACTTTGGATTGTTAAGGGAACTATACCCAATATCTGAGATGAGCAAAACGAAGGGGAGGTGGTCGGATTCAGTTCTAGGTAAGATGTTAAGTTCAAGCACACAATATATATGGTTTACTGATATTAAAAAATAATCAATTGTGCTTGAGCCATGTACAGAATGATAAGTAAAGTTCCCCACTGTATCACCTTTAAGTCTGCCATTTAGTATGGCCAGATCGAATTTAGTTAACAAATCATTCATGTATTTGGCTCCCGTACCTAGTATAGTGTCCTTGGAAGCTCGTGAATCAAAAAATTAATCCATAATATGAGCATCAGGGGTAGGAGTTGTCTGTGTTGCCAAAGGTTTGCCCATCCTAAAATTAAAATCCCCACCAATCAATAATAAGACAGAAGGAAAAGATCTCAAAACGAGTTCTAACTCAGTAGTTACTATCTTCCAACTATAGTAAGAGTGATAGTGGGATGATATAGGCAGGAAATAAATATTTCCAACAAGGACCTCTAAGCCGGATGGAAAAAGGCAATGATAGAGTTAAAAATTAGAATTGTGTGAAGCCACCAATTTAACTCTTATTTTAAGCATGATGCCACCAAAAGACCAAGACCCCCGCTGGGTCTTCCAAACCTGTCTGAAGGAGTGGCTTTCAAGGAGTAAACCTGTCTGAAGGAGTGGCTTTCAAATCATAACCCTTGTATTCAAAATCTACCAAAGACCAGGTCTCCTGGATTAGCAAAATGTCATAATTATCAATAAAATTTAAAAAGTCTACATCCCCCTGATGAGATCGCGATCCAGAAATATTCCAACTGACTATGGTGTAAATTATGGGAGGGGGGGAATCATTACACCAATCTGAGCTTATTGGTCCTGGTAAGGGTGGTGAACCTATCACTGGTTCAGCACTAGGTTGCCCTAGAGTTGGAGTTGAAATTACCCTAGCTGGGGAAGAAAACCCAAATAAGGAATCATGGGGATTGCTTGCCACTATGGGCGGTAATTGAGTATTAGCAAGACTCTGGGTGGCATCTGGTGGAATAGATATTATTGGTCTTTTATAGACACTAGTAGGCCTAGGAGAAGAAGTTTGTCCGGTCAACAAGACTGTACAAACATGATCTTCCCTATACAGACAAGATATATCTACCACTGGAACAAGGGTTTTCCAAGTTATAGTAGACGCCTCCCCGCAAGCTGATCTCGCAATTGAAGAGGGCAACAAGGGAAGGGACAGCAAGGAAGGGGAATTATGTTGGTTGACTAACCTTCCCCCCCGCCCCCACACACACTTTGCTCCATGAGTGTCTTAGAAAACCATTTTGGGACTGATTAGGGATTCTCAAATTGTCAAGCTGCTTATATAAATGGTCTAATCAATCTAACAGGGCCTCTTAAGTTTTTTCAATGGAAACCTTGGATGAAGCCCCTCCTGCCAAGACAGGCTTTTTAGCTGGGGGAAATATTAAAGTTTTTACTGGAGGGTCTACATTCATACTTTGCTCCTTTAGAGGGACCCTTGTTGTTGTATTTAGAAGGGAACCCAAAAGATCAATATTCGAGTGAGGATGAGTTATTACTTTCTCAGATGTTACAACATTAAGAGAATCTGAATAATGGGTAGATTTAGTTGGACTTGCATTTAAAACATGTTCAGATGAAACCAAGTTCTAGCTCAGGACACAGATATTAGATTGGTTCTTCAGATAGACTCTAGAGACAAAAATTGCTCGTTCATTAAGCCACTTAGATTTGGCCAGAATTTTCTTAGGTAATTCAGAGGTAGGGATGGGTGAAGAGATCGCAGTTTGGGTTCAGACGTTAGGTTCTGTTCGCCCATTTGGTTCAGGCGTTCGGGACGGTCGCTGTGTTCGGGTTTGACTGATCGGTTCAGTTGTGTTCAGTTCGGGCGTTCGAAAAAAGGTTCTCTGTGCGAGGAATGATGGCCCCAGACCCATGACGGTGGGTCCTGGGGCTAGAGTGGCAGCTTCTGGATATTGGGACAGCCCTCCCTGCCTGTAACGTGGCCTCAGAGCCCTGATGGTGGGTCCTAGGGCTGGAGTGGCTGTTTCTTGGTGCGGTGGAATGACATAGCCTCTGTGCAAGGAATGATGGCCCCAGACCCATGATGGTGGGTCCTGGGGCTAGAGTGGAAGCTTCTAGATACATATTGGCCACAACCCTCCCTGCCAGTAATGTAGG
>QEPC01014310.1:134265-153667 GCA_003113815.1 Sphenodon punctatus | reverse complement strand
TAAGCTAAATAAATGATAATATGGAGGTAAATGGGTTGGAGGAGGAGGATGGCAATGGATTAGGAATAGGAAGGAACAAAAACTGCTGGGAGAGAGGGAGCCTTCTGAAACACCTGCTGTTCAGGAACAGTGACTAGCTGAGAAGGTGTTGGGAAGGGGGGAGGCAATCAGTTTTGTTTTTTGCTGCGCCCACCTTCGTGCAGCCTAGCCTGTGGCCAATCCCAGACTGCTAAACCAGTGGTCTGAGGCGAAAAGGGATGGTGATTGGGCAGGCGGGCTGCTACTCCCAGCCTCTCCACCCCTGGTGCCTGGAAGTCTGCTCCTCAGGCTCCAGTGACATGTTTTTGCCACTCGAACTCACCTGAGCGCGATCCAAACTGACTGAACAGTTCAGTCATTTCGACGTTCGGAATCTAGTTCGGTTCGGTTAGTTCGTGTTCGGATTCGGGTTCGGTTGTCTGAACAGACCGAGTCAGGCCGAACTCTAAACTTTCGAACCACGTTCACCCATCCCTATTCAGGGACATCAAACAAAATATTTATCAGCCATCGGTCCTTGGAGTTTATAAGATGGTCAACAGAAATAATATTACACCTTGTAACTGGAAGTCCTAAGAGTATCCGAAGATGCTCTGTGACATCTAAGGGTGTATATCAGAAAGGTAAATGACCACCCAGCAATGGTAATACTATGAATAACAAATTACTAGGAAGAGCTCCAAAAGTGTCAATATTCGCCTTGGATACCAAATGTGAAGTTGCTATAGAAGGGGAAAAAATTCCTTTTACACTCCCTCCTTTTACTGGATGAATTCTCTCTATGAGAGTCGTACAATTTTGCACCAAGGGAATTTGCTCAACTTCAATTTGGGGAGTAGTTGGCCCTAATGGAGGAGATCCAAAGACCAGCACTTTCTCATTTAGTAAATCAAGTTGTATAAACATATAACACAGAGTTTCTGCAGTCCAAGTAATGTGGTCAATTAAAACATTAGTTAGATTCTCTCCTTTAACAAAGTGAACCCCTCCATCCTTAGTAATTGTCTCAAAAAGGACTATGGAGACCTTGGGTGTAACAATATGACGGGATCGAGCCTACAGATTGGCAATTAGCAGAAGTCAAATTTGGAGGTAAGTTTGAAGGAAGGTCGGGTACTAAGATGTCCGAGGAACAATTTATCTTCTGACCTGCGATTCTGCAGAAGAAAATCGCTATCTTCCTCTGCTTTGGTGTATTACTTAAGGGTGGAGAGGTAGTAGGAAGCTCAACATGGGCTCTTTTAGAACTCATCGTCACTAAAGGAGTCAGCTAAAGGATCCAACAAAAAGTCTCTCCTAACATGCCTAGCCAGCACCTAAGGCCGCGCGTACAAGGGCGCGCCATTGTGCGCACTGCTCACAGTGCACGTCTTTGTCATTTGCTGAAGGCAAGCCTCCTTTTGTAGCCCGCGGCACTCTCAGCCACAGGTGATCACAATCAGGCTGAACAGGGGGGCTTTATACACAGCGGTGCCCTCCCTGCTGCTTGCGCTGCTGCTGGTACTAGGGTGCGTTGCAAAAACTCCTCCCTGGATGTAGACCCGCTCTCTCACCAACAGCGCTTGCCAAAGGCAAACCTCCTTTTGTAGCCCACAGCGCCCTCAGCCACAGGTAATCACATTCGGGCTGCGCAGGGGGGCTGTATACACAGCGGTGCCCTCCCCGCTGCTTGCGCTGCTGCTGGTATAGGGTGCATTGCAAAAACTCCTCCCTGGATGTAGACCCGCTCTCTCCACCACTCAGTGGATAGCAATTGACTTTGATGATCCTGTCCTGTGCCCAACACTTAGGTAGTCTAGGCCTGCGCAGAATCCTCAAAGTCCACTCCACCGGGCAGGGCCAGATATGTGAGCAATGTGGCAGTAGCAAAATGGCAGAGATCAGAGCTCAGCAATGTGACACACACAGAGCAACAAACTCCCTCCTCAAGCTCCTAGTGCAAGGGATGGCAACTGGAAAGACCCTTGCTGGCACGTGCAAATCCTGTCCTACTTGGGGCACTAGAGATGGCAATGGGAGACCCTTGCTAGGGATGGCTGGCACATGTTTGGGTGGGGGTGCTTGTGCTCATGCCTGACTGCTGGAAGAGCCCCCCACACCCTCTCTTTCTGTGGCAAACATCTGCTGCCACCCACTGATGCCCACTGTTTGTGCCTGACTGCCCACCACCCACGCACCCACCCACATGCCAGTGAGCTCACTCTAAAAGATAGTATTCTTCTTGTCCTAAAAGTTAAAAAAAGTTTACAAACCTGGCAGCACCTCCTATGCCCACTTGCTCCTTATCAAAGGAGCCAATGTCCACCACCAAAGGTCCAGCAGCAGCAGGAACCTCTTCCTCCTCCTACACCGGCTCCGCCACCTTGGCCTTCCCCCAGGCCCAATTAATCCTCACCTTCTTCATTTATTTATTTTTGTACACCCACACACAAACAAGCACTCACAAAAACACCCACCATCTCACCAACCAGCCAAACCAATACACAGTACAACACAGCCAAAACAACCCACCAAACAAACCCAAACAGCCAGCCAGACACACCACACATGCTCTCTCATCACAAAAACTCCGCATGCACTCGAATTTCCGGTTTCCGACATGATCGCGGGACCATGCGATACCTAGACTGAATCCGAAACTGATTTCCGAACGGCTGCACAGAACCGAACGCCACCAAACCAAATGATCAAACCCCGTCCCTGGACCGAACAATCGAACCCGAACTCGGTTCCCAAACCAAACAACCGAACCACATTCTGTTTGCACATCCCTAAGAGTTGTGATGACCCCCATTCAACACCCATTGTGAGCCTTTGTCTCATCATAGGCTTCCAAGCACCCACCCAGGAAGCCTCTTTCTAGTAACTGTTACCCAAAACATCCTTTTCCCTGTCTGGAAAGACCCCATTCAATGCCTATTGTGAGTCTTTGTCTAGTCCTAGGCTCCTGAGCACCCACCCAGGAAGTTTCTTTCTAGTATCCAAATACCCATTGTGAGTTTCTGTGTGGCTTTGTCCCCTGGTCCCTACAATTGAACTGGGCTTGCCATTATAAAGTTGAGTTGCTTTTGGACATGGACATGCACGGGTCTCCTGTGCAAATCTGCTCCAAGGGTCTCCCAGGCCTAGGTCTGTCCCCCTCCCACTCCTGAGTCATCACAGGCTCACTGGGGTACACCCATCCCCTTGGCAATGGGTAAAGGAGAGGTAACCCATTTTCTACCTTCCTCATGTCCCCTCTCTCTCCGCTTCAAACTCAGGCTTGGAATTTCACCCCCCTCCTCCCTTCAAGACTTCTTTGCTGCCTACCTAACCACTGTTTCCCTCTTGTCTCTGACCTTGGGCAGACTAGCCTACTTTCTGTTCTCCACAACCTGGAGTTCCCCTCCACACCGCTTAGTTTACCCCTCTAATCACCAATCTAGGCTAGGCAGTGCTGTTTGTATGTGTCTTACTGTACTATATCTTGTTAGCCCTGATAAATAAACATCCCATTTTTCTTTGGAATATTCCTTATTTCTGTCATGTCTTTTGGGGGGAGAAGAGGGTAGACCAATGGGTTGTAACACGCCACAACCTCAGACTGAATCCCTAATATTCAGGGACCCTAGGAGACTGAAAAAGGCTAATTCCCTAAACTTTGAGTTTGTGCCTGGGCACTGCGACCTTCCCCCTCTGGGACCTCTGTGTTCAGGCGTGTAGAAAGGGTCTCGTGGTAACAATAGCCCGCCTTACACCTGGCCGGGCAACCATTTCCTGGCTGTGTTGGCGCTTAGCCCAGGGGATGTTCCCAAGTCACAGCCTGGGCTAAGTGCCAACACCACCTGGGAAATGGCCCAGGCTAACATCTGGTGGCACATCTGGTGGAAATGTGATGGTAGCCTGCAATTCCATGTGGATCAGAGTGTGGAAATGCTATTGTCATGTGACCATCTGAAAACACCCTATGTGTGAGTGTGTGTGTGAGAAAGAGAGTGCCCTCAAAAACTTCTGATCCTAGCTTCAACCAAATAAAATAGAGCAGAAGCAGAGGTAGAGTTAGTACGTCTCTCCGGGCTTCCTTATATTTTGCCCCACCTGCTATAGTAAACTCTTACTAATGGATCTAGAGTGCAGGAGGGATAGGGAACTTCTGGCCCATGGGACAAATCCAATTCCTGAATCTGGACCATGGGGATCTCATCCCTACCCTCAAGCACTGAAACAGTGAGTTCAGGTGAAGGGAGCAGACACCAAAGACAAGGGTGTGCACATAATGGATTCATGGCATAGATCTATCATCTGGAACTTCTTCTTCCTTTCCCAGCCTTAGCACACCCATTGAACACTCACAACAACCCCAACTCCTATCTGCCTACAGAGTTTGTACTAATTTCCAAAGTGACCAGTGGGAGGGAAAAGGTTCCCCACTCCTGCTCTAGTGGCTAAAGCAACATTTATGAAAAACTGAGTAAATGGAATTCAAAATAGATATTCCTTTGGAAAAGCAGGAGGGCATCTGGAGAGAAGCCAGAACATCATCAATATTGAAACTCAAAGAAAAATCTGATTACCAGAAAATACTTTTAAAGAGCCATAGGTGCTGGTAAGATTGTGGCGAAATACTTTGTATTTGGCAGAATTTTCCCACAACAATGGCATTCGGGGGGGAAAGTGGGATATCAAACAGAACACAAAGAAAGAAAGAAAGAAAGAGAAAGAAAGAAAGAAAGAAAGAAAGAAATTCGGCTACCCAAAAAACACTGATGTTCTTACAGCATTACTATCCAAAAAAGATTATAGAATCAGAGAAAGACCCTTTAATATAAATAAATTAATAAATAAATTTAATAAATATCACAGATTTTGCTTAACAGGTAGTCGTACTGGGTTGTTCAATACTGGAGAAAAAAATGAGAGGACGTACTTTTTCACTCAATATATAATTATCCTGTGGAACTCAATGCCAGCAGATATTGTAAAGACCAACAGTATGGGGTGGGGCTGGGTATTTGTTCCTCCTTTTATGAATTGTTTTGATTCATGTTTTATGATATGTTTTATATTGTAATATTTATATTGTTTATAATTTATATTGTTCACCGCTTCGAGCTGCCTGTGGGCAGGAGGAAGCGGGATAGAGGATTTTATAACAAATAATACATAAATAACTGGATTTTTAAAACTATTGGACAGATTCTTAGAAGATATGTCATAAAGGTTTATTAGTCAATAGAGTCAGGGAATGAGACCTCAGACTGTCAGGTGCTGGAAGTGAATGGCTCACTCCATTATGCTCTCTTGTGCATTTCTCTGGCCCTTTTCACATGGGTCGCAGTGGGTGAGGGGATGGGTGGGTGGTGTGTACGTGACGGTGCATTCCCACGGACACCCACCCACCTCTACCCATCTCCACACACGGAGCATTGGGCAGTGGCACCCGTTGCTCCATGTGTAGGTGATGGGTGGAGATGGGTGAAATGCAGGAACGCGCATGCGCTCCCACCCACGGTGTTCCCACGGGAACCTACCCATCCCCCCTGCACCCGCCACAACATTCACATGGTAGCCCCACCCACCCGCACAAGTGTGCGAGTGGAGGCGACTATGTAAAAAGGACCTCTGAAGCAACTGAAGATGACTACAGTTGGAGACAGGATGCTGGGCTAGATAGACCATTGGATTGACCCACTAGGACACTTCTTAAGTCCTTATCAATTCCCCCAGGTTGGTGGCCTGGAGAAAGAAGCTTTGGCAAAGTTGTAACAATGAATAAATTAACAGATGTTCTTGTAAAGGAATCTATTAAAGTTTACATTGTTTGGTTGCCATCTTTACACTACGATCTTCAGAGCACCAAGCATCAGTGCAAGTCACACTGAAGTGAGCGTTACCTGCAGCCATGAGCCCCATGCCAGCACCGGATGTAGGTAGCGCTGGATCATTTACCTTAGAGACAGCTATGACCTCAGCCAACCAGAGCCACCTCCAGGAGCCATGAGATGGGACAGGAAGTGCCTTCTTCCCCCATATTAGCACACTCCCCTGGTATAGCCTCCCTGTACTTCTACCTGGTACATTTCCTCTGCACAAACCTACCTGCCTCCTCTTCTGCTCCTTGCCTGTTGCCTTGGTCCTTGGCCTACTACTGCCCACAATGACTATCCTGCTTGACCCATGCTCTGTCTAGACTACGTTTCCACTGAACCCTCTCTGCTGGCACCTGTGCTTTGGACGAAGCCATGCATACCTTCCAATATTCCTGTCTTGGGCAGGACCACTCTACTTTCATGGGGAAATCCTGCCATCCCACCCAAGGCAGGCAATATCCCAATTTGAGAGGCGGTGGCTGCCAAAGCGCTGGAGCAGGGTTCTGGAGCTGCTGGAGCCACCCTATCTTCCTCCTACCCACCTCACCAGATGCGGTATCACAGTACGTGTGTGTGTGTGTGTGTGTTAGAGGGGGTTGAGCTTATCAGCTTATTGGGTGAAGGGGCAGGGCTTATGTCCCTCTTGTCTAATAACATTTCAAGTAGACAAGGGCATGTGTTGTGTAATAATCTTGAGGATAGGTAGTGTGTCAGTGTACCATGGATTTCGAAGCAAATGCTGGGTGAGGGCACTTTCGGTGCTAGTGATTTTTAGGGCTAACCCATGTGGGCTCCAATGCCCCTGATGCATAATTAACTGATGAATAATTAACAAAGAAAAGGTGTTTTACTGTGGCTTCCAGAACAAGGGAAATTGCTGTGACCTAGGTACAGCACTTGAACAGTTGAGATCCAAGGTGAAGCAGGTTCAGGCTGCTTGAAGATGAGGGCGGCGGAAACTCCGGAATCAGAGATTGCATTAAGAGCAATCCCAGGAGGCTTTGCTCATGTGGGGGGGGGAGGGGTTAGGGAAAAGCGGCCCAGTGAAAAGGGTAATGGGATGTAAATACGTTTTATTTATTTAAATTTATATCCTGCCCTTTCCCTAGGGCACAGGGAATTTCTGCAATAAAGAAGAGGAAGACTTCGTTCCTGGGTCTTCTACCTGAAAAGGCAGGAGAGCGTCATCAGCACGACTCCTGACCCTCCAAAGACTTGCAGCGGTCCCACATCTTCCTACATACATGCTGTGCAGAATCCTGAACAGGGAAGTGATTGAATCTGTGGTCTTGGAAGCAGGCAGGGGGGAAGATCTGGCTGGTTGTGCACAGTGAAATTCTAGGTATTCATCTTTCCTTGAGAAAGTGTAAAATTTATACTGCTTCTGTCTCATCACACAGTTCTGCCAACATATGACTTCCCCAAATAACCTTCTCTAGAGCTTATCCAGGCAGTTGTTTTGAATTGATTGGTGGTTTTATGATGTCCCTCACTGGGAAGAAATGAGAAAGCACCACAGTCATATAAATTTTTGGTCTGACCAAAATTGATCCATTGACCTTGTTGATTGCAATGCTTTGTCAGCTTGTGAACAGTTCTGATTAATTTCTTCATATACAGCAGGGTCAGCTTCCATAGTACACAGCTAAAACTTCTCCATTTGCAGAACTGCATTTGGTGCTGCTTTTATGAGGGGTTTCTTCTTTATCTTCATTTTCTTCTTCTGTTGCTGGCCACCACCCATTCTGCTAGATGTAGGTTTGCCACTTCTCACAATTTTGATCCTGATTCTCCCATTTTGGCCTTTGGGAGTGTCAGGATCAAGAGAGGTGGCAACCCCAGCTGGGTGCATTAAAACAATGCAAGCATGGTTACTTTGGGACCCAACATCACAGGTATGTTTCTAAATCCAGCAGTGAATACTTAAAGTGTCTATGTTCCCCATACTTTACAGTCATTGCAGCTATTTCCTACACTTAGAACATATTCCAGGGTAAAGTCTAACAGGAGTGCAATATAAGAACAAACCTACGTTGATGTAGCCATCTATAACATGAGACATTTGATAAATTCTGGCTTTTCAGATTTGTCTGTTTCACAATTTGTACACTTAGTGTTTATAATAGGGATTGGGCTCACCCTGCCTGACACCCCATGTCACCTCCAAATATACCTGTGACTCAGTTCCCCTACTTGTCACAACTCTTAATGCAATCATTGCAAATTAGCCAAAGTTACTGAATATTTGATTTGACCCAAATATTTGTCTCAGCTCTAAATAGAAAATTTGCAGCCTTGGATAAAAAGATTACAGTGTTGAATAGTCAACTACTACTGCAATGGAACAAGAAATTAGGGATGGGCGAACGCGGTTCGGTAGTTCGGTGTTCGGCCCGAACTCGGCCTGTTCGGACAACCGAACACGAACACGAACACGAACGCACCGAACACCGAACACCGAAATGGCGAACACACCGAACGGAACCGAATACCGAACTACGAAATGGCCGAACACACCGAACGGAACCAAACACCGAACTACGAAATGGCCGAACAGTTCGTTCAGTTCGAATCGCGTTCGGTTGTGTTCGGGTGGCTAAAACATGGTCTTCTGTCAGGTCACTGGAAGGCCAAATGTAGCAGGGATGGGGAAGTCATTTGACTCAGCTAGGAGCAGACTTCCAGGCACCAGGGGTGGAGGGTGGAGAGTGGCTTGGAGTAGCAGCCAGCCTGATGAATCACCATCTCTTTTCGCCTCAGACCACTGGCTTGGCAGTCTATGATTGGCCACGGGCTAGGCTGCACGGAGCCAATGGGGCTGATTTGAGGCGGGCGCAGCAAGAAACAAAACTGTCTGCCTCCCCCCTTCCCAATACCTTCTGAGCTAGTCACTGTTCCTGAGCAGCAGGCGTTTCAGAAGGCTCCCTCACCCAGCATTTTCCAGCTCCCCAATCCATTGCCATCCTCCTCCTATTTCACCCATCCAACCCATCTACCCCCATATTCTCATTTATTTACATTAGCTTTGATAGATTTAGTTGTTATTTTTTGTTTTTATCCCTCCCTGTGTTCAATCTTCAATCTTCCTCCTTCCCTCCCCCCTCCATTGAATATTCCCTCCCCATTCCCTTCCCCTGTTTTTTTGATTCATTAGAGTAGTAGTATATATTATTAATTTATAGATTGATTTAGGTTTCATTTCAGTTTTGTACCCCTCCTTGTCTTGTTTGTGAGCCCCCCTAGCCCCCATCCCATATATTCAATTCATAGGTAGAGATAGATAGGATTAGGTCGATACATTTTTGTTTGAGTAGTTTAGTTTAAGGTTACTGATAGAGTGAGTTTACTGTGATTCAGCTTTAGGGTTTGTTGGAGTTATTCATAGCATTTAGAAATTTAGAATACATTTATTAGTTAGTTAGTTATTAGTGTAGATATAGAGATATAAATATTTGATAAAAAAATTCAATAATTTTTTTTAAAAAAATTATATTATATTATATTATATTAAAAAACATTTTTTTTCGGGCCAAACGCCCGAACGCGAACGCGCGAACCAACTGAACACCGAACGACCGAACACGAACGCACAACCCGATGGCGAACGAACCGAACGGCCGAACACGAACGTACAACCTGCCCGAACAACCGAACACGAACGGCCGACACACGAACGGCCGAACCGAACGGGCGAACACGAACGCGAGGTACGACCGAACGACCGAACACGAACACACGAACCGAACGCGGCCGAACCGAATGGCCGAACGCGAACGCACGAACCGATCGCGGCCGAACCGAACAGCCGAACACAAACCGCAATCTGTTCGCCCATGCCTAACAAGAAAGTATGAGCAAGAGTAATAAAGTGAAGATTATTCAGATAGTGACAGTGTATCTGCAGTTTTCACAGAGTTTGGCATAGACTGTCCTAATTCTTTTGCCTCTCATCATGCTCTCCAGGCATCCAGGTATTTGCTATATTCCATAATAAAAAAACATCCAGTTTACAATGATAGTTAAGGCTCTTGCAATTTCAATCATGCAATAAAAAACATAGGAATTGCAAGTTAAGGCTCCTGCCTTAACTTACGTGCCATGTAAGCAGCAAAGACTTTATACAGTTTCACATATTGTGCTCACTTACAACTTAGGCTCCATGCACCCACACTTTGCCTTCGTCTTTCAGCCCCAATCCTCTTCCTCTGCTGGTTGGGGGCAACAGTGAAGCTGGGGACAGGAGGGTGTGGGCTGGGTCCTCACTGCCTCCTATCCCTCTATCCTTTTATTTGGAATGGGAAGAATGGGACAGAAGAGAAAACTGACTACACTGAAGCTGTGTACAATGGAATACAAATGTTTCATAAAAACTTTTAGTTGGTTACATATTGTAATGAATAAAATGGAATGGCAATTGGAAGGAATGGAGGCAACAGCAATGCCAATTTCTAAATAAATGCAATTGTCATTCCAATATCAAATTAAGTGACCATCAAAGAATTCAAAAGAGCTGCATCTTGGGTGTATAGAGGGAAGACAGCAATGTGTTAAATAATGATGAAGGCACCAGAAGAACTAAGTGAAATTGTTGGAAGTACAGAAAAGAATACAATGTGTTTGCAGGAGGAAGTAAGCGGGTGGAATGAAAAAACGAATTCGAAATATTTAAACATTTTTGAGTGAAATAAATCATTCAGAAGACTGATGGGATACCTGTGGGAGCACTTCGATCATTTTAGCCACTTACCATATCTAACTTCCTATTCTTTACTGCTTACATGGCATGTATGTTCAAGCAGGAGCCTTAACTTGCAGTTTCCATGCTTTTTATTGCATGATTGAATTTTCAAGACCCTTAACTATCATTGTAAACCAGAGGTTTTTTGATTATGGAATTTAATAATGTTTTTGCTTAACAAAGGTGACTGTCACAAAATGTCATATGTCCCCAGCTGCAGAGGAAAGCTTGCATTTATGCCTTCAACATATGATTTCACTTCAAATTCTGTCTCTCCACCCTTACTTCTGCTATCTCCCTTGCTAGACAACACTACTATGCCTCCCGCATTGAATCCTGTTCTCGGGACCCTCGCCGCCTGTTCTCTACCTTTGACTCCCTCCTCAAGCCTCCCTGTCCTCCCCCTCCTTCTTCCCTTTCTGCTCAGGATCTTGCCTCCTTCTTCACCTCCAAGATAGACAAGATCCGCCTCGACATCGCTTCCCACTCCTCTCTTCCCACTCCCACCCCTCTCCCTCCTCCCCCTCCTTCTCTCATGTCCTCCTTCTCCCCTGCCTCCCTTAAGGAAATCTCCTCTCTGCTCTCCTCCTCCAACCCTTCCACTTGCCCCCTTGATCCCATTCCTTCCCGCCTCCTCACCTCCATTACTCCCACTGTCGCCCCTTCCTTCCTGCACATCATCAACCTCTCCCTCTCTACTGGCTCTTTCCCTTCTGCCTTCAAACATGCCACAGTCTCTCCTATTCTCAAAAAGTCCACTCTTGACCCCTCTGACCCTTCTAGCTATCGTCCTGTCTCACTCCTTCCTTTTGCTTCCAAGCTGCTTGAACGTGTTGTCTACTCCCGCTGCCTTGACTTCCTATCCTCCAACTCCTCCCTTGACCCCCTCCAATCTGGCTTCCGCCCCCTTCATTCTACTGAAACTGCTCTCGCTAAGATCACCAACGATCTTCTGGTGGCTAAATCTAAACGTCTCTATTCCATTCTTGTCCTCCTTGATCTCTCTGCTGCCTTCGATACTGTTGACCACTCACTCTTGCTGGATTCCCTTCACTCCCTTGGCTTTTGTGGCTCTGTCCATAACTGGTTCTCCTCCTACCTCTCTGACCGCTCCTTTAATGTGTCTCTCTCCAACTCCGCCTCCTCCTCCTTCCCCCTCTCAGTTGGTGTTCCTCAAGGCTCTGTTCTTGGCCCTCTCCTCTTCTCGATCTATACCTCATCCTTAGGCAAACTCATTGCCTCCCATGGCTTCCAATACCACCTCTATGCTGATGACACTCAACTCTATCTCTCTACTCCCTCTCTCTCTCCCTCTGTTCAAGCTCGTCTCATCAACTGTCTCTCTGACATCTCTACCTGGATGTCTCAACGTCAACTCAAACTCAACATGGCTAAAACTGAACTCCTTATCTTCCCCCCTCATCCTTCCTCTCCTTCCTCACTGTCAATAACTATTGATGGAGTCACCATCCTGCCTGTCCCCCAAGCCCGTAGCCTAGGCTTCATCTTTGACTCAGCCCTTTCTTTTAAACCCTACATTGACTCTGTTGCTAAATCCTGTCGCTTCTCCCTCCATAACATTGCTAAGATTCGCCCTTTTCTCTCTGTCTCGTCTGCCAAAACTCTTGTTCATGCTCTGGTCATCTCTCGCCTCGATTACTGTAACCTCCTTCTCACTGGCCTTCCCCGGTCTCACCTTTCTCCCCTCATCTCTGTCCAAAACTCTGCTGCCAGGGTCATCTACCTCGCCAGTCGCTTCGACCATGTGCAGCCCCTCCTCTCTTCGCTTCACTGGCTTCCCCTTCCTGAACGAATCCTGCACAAGCTCCTAGTCTTCACCTATAAAGCTCTTCACAACCTTGCTCCCCCCTACCTCTCTGCACTTATCGCCCTCCATACTCCAGCCCGTGCACTTCGCTCCTCCTCTGTCCCTTCTCTCACCCTTCCACGCCTTCCCTGCTCCCCTAAGCGCCTTCGTCCCTTCTCACTTGCTGCCCCCCATGCCTGGAACTCCCTCCCTGTCCACATCCGCCTTGCCCCCTCCCTTCATACCTTCAAATCTCTCCTTAAAACTCACCTCTTTCGCTCTGCTCTGTCTGACTCTTTATCCTGCTGAGCCACTATTCCTATACCTACGATCGGTTTACCCTTATCCTTGCAACATGGACCTGCCTGCTGTCATTCTCATCGTAACCAAGCCAAGTACGTGCACTTGAGACCTCGCATCTTCATGAATGTTAGATGCCTTGTCTCTCCCTCTGTTCCCCTTCCTAAGTCTCTCCCCCAGCTCCTGTCTCTCAGATTGTAAGCCCATGGGGCAGGGACCCTGTCTATTTTATTACTTTGTAAAGTGCCAGGTACACTGCTGGTGCTATATAAATGTTTGTTAATAATAATAATAATAATAATGATCTAAAGCAGGGGTTCCCATACTGTGGATTAGCATCCTAAAGAAGGTTGTGGGTGGAGATGATCACATCATCTACAGAAAGCTGTGTGATCCCAATTGATACTGGACTCCATGTGCCTAAAGCCATTCCCCACCCAGCATGAAGCTGCCTGAATAACATTATTAAAGGAAGACCATTTCACATGTACCTCTATGTAAAGAAGTTTAATACACAGGGCAGACACACAGATCTGCCTCTCACCCTCAACGGTTGCGCTAACCACCTCTGTACGTGGGGGAGGGGGGCGCAGGTAGAAGCTGCACTGCCCTGGGATTCTACTTATTACAGTGATCGGTTGGGGACAGGTGATGCTGGCAGCTGCTGCCTGTAGAGCCTGGCAGTGAGTGCTCGAGCAGCAGAGTCTGCAACCAGCTGGGAAGCTCTTTACCAGTCTCTCTGGTCATCAGTTCATCACTTCTAACTGGTTTTACTTCAGACACACACACACACACACTATTTGTGTGTCTTGTTCTGAGAGGGGAAAGAAGATTCTGGGAGAGGACAGAAGATAGGGGACAACAGCTGGAATCAAGCAGCAAGCAGAAGGGAGGGAGGTGACTGACAGAGGAAGAAGTAATAGAGGTGTTGTGACAAAACGCAGTGTGGGGCGCTATACAGCGAAGCCACCCGCCTTACTGGGTTACATCTAAAAATCGCTGCCACCACCAGGAACCAGGAAACTAGAGGGATTCACACCTTCCCATACATGTGAACCCCCAACACAACTCTGGCTCTTCACCCACAGATCCCCCAGCACTCCTCTGGTTGAGGTAAGTCACCCTAGGGTGACTCTCCGTAGGCAGAGCTGCAGAAAACTGTGTGTCTTGCAAGGACTCCCCAAAGGGGGGGGGGTACAAATCCTTCTAACCCTCAAGGGTGTCTGAGGCTTTTCTTTCCAGCTGCTGGTCCTTAAACTCAGGCATAGACACATCCATTCTACAAAACAAAAGAGGTGCTTTATTTGACAAAAGCAGAAAAACCGGTTTGGCAATAAGACTGAGGGGAAAGGCTTAGGATAAAAGTGGAAGCAAACTTAAAATAGAGCCTCAGATCTTGGGGATCAGATGTCCCCTGGTTTGGGTAGCTGCCTCCTAGGACTGAGGGTAGAAAGGCAGTTGCTGGTACTTACAAGCTCCTTCTCATCACCTGTGCAGGTAAAAACAGGTGCGGCACATGTCTTAGTTGACTCCCTGCCAGCAGCATGTTGCAGTTTGGAAAGCGAAAGTCAGAGAGAGGGAGGAAGGGGTGTGTCCTCGCTTTTTAAGCTCAACCCCTCCTCCCCTTTGGGAATCGCCCACAGGTAGTGGTTTCTCCAAGCCAGGTGAACTGCTTGAGCCCTCTGACCTGTGCATTGGTCCAGGCCCTGGGACGGGGGGGTGGGGTTGATAGGGCGTAGCAGAGTGTTTGTCTAGGGTACTCTGGTAGGGAAACAGGGGCATTTTGCCACAGGCACTACCGCATAGCTATGTCAGTTTAAATGCAACTGGCTTTGTACAGCCATGTCAGTTTCAATGAGGCTCTGCTGCTTTTCCTTGTTGGGAGGGGAAGATCCCCGCCACTGCTGGCTGGATCAGGGAAGCAAATGCCACCCTGCGGTGCACGGCAGACAACTCAACTGAATTTAACACAAATGCACTGCTTAAGAAGATTCCCTATACTTTCAAAAACTTTGCTAGCATAATCAGGTGAAATGCACAGAAGAGACATGATGTTTAGGGATGTGCGAAAGCAGTTCGGACGTTCGGAGTTCGGCTCGAACTCAGCCAGTTCAGATGGCTGAACTGAACGCCAAAACCCCCGAACAATTCGGCCACCTTCGGTGGGGAAAAACCTGGCTGGCAGGCCCGGGGAGGGGCAGCTGAGGAGCAGATTTCCTAGAGCCAGGGGTGGAGAGGCTTTGACTAGCAGCCAGCCTGCCCAATCACCATCCCTCTTTTCCTCAGACCACTGGCTTCGCAGTCTGCAATTGGCATGGGGCTAGGCTGCACAGAGTCAATGGGGCTTGTGGTAAGGCGGGCGCAGCAAGTAACAAAAGTCATTGCCCTCCCCACTTCCAATTCCTTCTGAGCTAGCCACTGATCCTGTCAGCAGGCGTTTTCAGAACTCTCCCTCTCCCAGCAGTTTATATTCCTCCCAATCCATTGCCATCCTCCTCCTATTTCACCCATTTCCACACATTTACCTCCATAGTTTTATTTATTTAGATTAGATTAGATAGATTTAGGCTTATTTTGTATTTTTTTACCCCTTCCTGTGTTGTTTCTCTGTCCCCTCCATTGAATCCTTCCCTCCTCCCTGTATATATTGCATCCCTGATTCCCTTCCCCTGTTTTGGGATTTCTTTAGAGTAGAATTAGATTGATTTAGATTTCATTTCAGTTTTGTACCCCTCCCTGTGTTGTTTGTTGTGAGCTGTCTGTGTCCCTCCTCCATCCCTGTGTGTATATATAGATAGATATTAGATACTAGTATAGATAGATAGTTGTAGGAGTTAGCTTAGTTATAGAGATAGATAATGCCATGGGTTCTGCAACCAGGCAATCCAATGTCTGCTCCTGCTGCTGTGCCATGGGTTCTGTGCCTGGGCAATCCAATGTCTGCTGCTTCTACTGATGCCACCACTGCAGTGCCACGGGCTCTGTGCCCTGGCCATCCAATCTCTGCTGCTGCTGCTGATGCCACCTCTGCTGTGCCATGGGTACTGTGCCTCGGCAATCCGGTGTCTGCCACTGCTGCCACTGCTGCCTCTGCTGTACCATGGGTTCTGTACCTGGGCAATCCAATGTCTTCTGCTGCTGCCGCCGCTGCTGTACCATGAGTTCTGCTCATGGGCAATCCAATGTCTGCTGCTGCTGTTGCTGCTGCTTCCTCTGTTGTACCATGGGTTCTGCTACCAGGCAATCCAATGTCTGCCACTTCTGCTGCCTCTGCTGTGCCATGGGTTCTGTGCCCGGGCAATCCAATGTCTGCTGCTGCTGCTGCTGCTGCCGCTGCCGCTGCCTCTCCTGTGCCATGGGTTCTGATAATGGGCAATCCAATGTCTGCTGCTGGTGCCTCTGCTGTGCCATGGGTTCTGTGCCCGTGCAATCCAATGTCCGCTGCTGCTGCCAATGCTGCCTCTGCTATGCCACTGCATCAAGAAACAGCCACTTCAGCCCCAGGACCCACCATCAGGGTTCTGGGGCCTATGTTCCAGGCATGGGAGGGCTGTCCATCCACATCATCCAGAAGCTGCCACTCCAATCCCAGGAGACCCCATCAGGGTTCTGGGGCCGTCATTCTGCTCACAGGGATCTGTCATTCCACCGCATCAAGAAGCAGACACTCCAGCCCCAGGACCCACCATCAGGATTCTGGAGCCTACGTTCCAGGAAGGGAGGGTTCTGGGGCCATCATTCTGCTCATGGGGAGCTGACATTCCACCGCATCATGAAGCAGTCACTCCAACCCCAGGACCCACCATCAAGGATCTGGGGCCTATATTACAGGCAGAGAGGGCTGTCATTTCACTTCATCCAGAAGCTGCAACTCCTGTCCCAGCACCCACCATCAGGGTTCTGGGGCCATCATTCTGCTCACAGGGAGCTGTCATTCCACCACATGAAGAAGCAACCACTCCAGCCCCAGGACCCACCAGTAGGGTTCTGGGGCCTACGTTCCAGGGAGAGAAGGCTGTTGTTCCACTTCACTGTCTGCCAATGCTCCACCGATGCCAGCCAGCCTACATTCCAGGCAGGGAGGGCTGTTGCTCCACTTCATCCAGAAGCTGCCACCCCAGTCCGAGGATCCACCATCAGGGTTCTGTTGCCTAAATTCCAGGCAGGGAGGGATGTCGTTCCACATCATCCAGAAGCTGCCACTCTAGTCCCAGGAACCACTATCAGGTTTCTGGAGCCATCATTCCGCTCACAGGGAGTTGTCATTCCACCACATCAAGAAATAGCCAGCCACTCCAGTTCCAGGACCCACCGTCAGGGTTCTGGGGCCTACGTTCCAGGCAGGGAGGGCTGTTGTTCCACTTCACTGTCTGCCAATGCTCCACTGATGGTAGTCAGCCTATGTTCCAGGCAGGGAGGGCTGTCGTTCCACTTCATCCAGAAGCTGCCACTCCAGTCCCAGGACCCACCGTCAGGGTTCTGTGGCCATCATTCCGCTCACAGGGAGCCGTCATTCCACCGCATCAAGAAATAGCCAGCCACCCCAGTCCGAGGACCCACCGTCAGGGTTCTGGGGCCTAAGTTCCAGGCAAGGAGGGCTGTCATTCCACTTCAATGTCTGCCAATTGGCCCCCACTTTTGGCCTGACTCTGTAAGGACTTAGAGTAACGGATCCCCTAAGTTGCATCTGTAATGGGGCTTGAGGCACCTGTACTCTCAAAGGCATGTAGACACTTAAATCATTTCTAAAAACTGTATCCACAGTCTCCAGCCTTAAATATCCCTCAGCAAAAAACTGGCAAGCCAGCTTCTGCCACGTTAGGCAGAAATGAAATCCATCTTCTCCTGTAGCTGTATTGGCTCTGCAGGGCTAAAAGAAGTAAACATTTCTTTTTAATCATCAGCTATGACTTGAAGCAACAAAAGGAGCACCTAAGTTGCATAGGAAGGTGCCATTTTAGCAACCACTTTCCTGATTATTACTGCAATTTTAAAAGGAAAAGAAACAATAATGGGAGTTAATGCTAAAAATTACCATGAAAAAACTATTTCGCTACAAGTCGAGGGCCACCAAGGTTACTGATTCTCGCAAAGTGAATAGGGAAATTGCAGTGGGTAATGGGGCTAACAGATGATCTGAGTGCATTTAAGCAGATAAATTAGACAGAACATTAAAATTTATAACCTACCTAAAGTTTTGAATCTGGTTTTTTTTAAAGGGGAAAAAAAAAAAAGATTGAAGCTACTTTCCAAGCTGTGAAACAAATGATCTCCCAAGCTTTCTGTTCTCTAAACGGTGTGTGTGTGGGGGGGGGGAGGGGCTGTGTGATAATCCCAGGTGTAAATTTAGTGCAGGCAATGAATTTACACCAAGAATTGATTTGGCCCAGGACATCTCACACTTTCTAGAAGGATAGGCATTTATTTATTACCAAGCTATTTGCACACAGAGACTTGTTTTCCTCTTTCAGAGCAGATGCGCCATGCAGTTGGACATCTGCTGCTTGTCCTGTAGAGCTCTCTGACAACAAAACAAGTGGCACCAGGGAGTCCCCTCTGCACCTGCAATTGCTGGAAGTAGCTTTGGCACCAGCACAGCATTGCACTTGACAGGAGGCATTCCTGGTCCGAATTTATGTAGGAGCCTGGAGAAGGCACGTGAAATGCCCTTAAACTCTTTGAAAGAGGGCTTGTGTGCTGAGCATGCTCAGAGGAATTGAGCATGTGCAGTGCTAGCAGGGCATGACTTCATCAGACCCGGACACTGCCTTCTCTCGTTAGTTGGGGAGGTCATCTCTGCCAGCGGAGCCTGCCCACCTTCAGAGGCCTGGAATCATGGCTAGTACTATGATAGTGGTTGGTCTGACAATAGGGATGGGTGAACACATCGCGGTTCAGGTTCGGCCATTTGGTTCAGTCCGGTTCGGTTTGTCCGTTCGGTTTGGCCATTTGGGTCGGTGGCCGCGTTTGGGTTCGGCCGTTCGGTTTGGTCGTATTCGGTTTGGTTCAGGAGTTTGGAAAAAGGCTCTCTGTGTGAGGAATGATGGCCCCAGACCCATGATGGTGGATCTTGGGGCTAGAGTGGCAGCTTCTATATATTGGCCACAGCCCTCCCTTCCTGTAACTTGGCCCCAGAACCCTGATGGCAGGTCCTGGGGCTGGAGTGGCTGTTTCTTGATATGGTGGAATGACAGCACCTCTGTGCGAGGAATGATGGCACCAGACCCATTACACTGGGTCCTGGGGCTATAGTGGAAGCTTCTAGATATTGGTCGCAGCCCTCCCTTCCAGTAACGTAGGCCCCAGAACCCTGACGGTGGATCCTGGGGCTGGAGTGGCTGTTTCTTGATGCAGTGGAATGACATCGCCTCTGTGTGAGGAATGATGGCCCCAGCCCATGATGGTGGGTCCTGGGGCAGGAGTGGCAGCTTCTAGATATTGGCCAGCCACAGCCCTCCCTGCCAGTAATGTAGGCCCCAGAACCCTGTCAGTGGGTCCTGGGGCTGAAGTGACTGTTTCTTGATGCGGTGGAATGACATCGTCTCTGTGCGAGGAAAGATGGCCACAGACCCATGATGGTGGGTCCTTGGGCTAGAGTGGCAGCTTCTAGATATTGGCTAGCCACAGCCCTCCCTGCCAGTAACATAGACCCCAGAACCCTGACGGTGG
>QEPC01014310.1:117511-133029 GCA_003113815.1 Sphenodon punctatus | reverse complement strand
TATTCTAAAACCTATTGAACTAAATGGTAAATCCTAATAATTAACTACAAAGGCCTTGTCCTACAAACACACTGTATCTCTATCTATCTCTATAACTAAGCTAACTACTATGTATATCTATCTAGTAACTATCTATCGAATAACTATCTATCTCTATATACAATATTACACAGGGGGAAACACAAAGAGCATAGGGAGGGGTACAAAACTGAAATGAAAATCAATCTAATAATAATCCTACTCTAAATAAATCCAAAACTTAAAACAGGGGAAGGGAATCAGCGATGGAATAAGTGGGAGAGGGAAAGGATTCAATGGAGGGGGGTGGGAGGAAGGAATATTGAACACAGGGGGGATAAAAACAGAAAATAACACCTAAATCTATCAAAGCTAAGCTAAAAAAAATGATAATGTGGAGGTAAATGGGTTGGGTGGGTGAAATAGGAGGAGGATGGCAATGGATTAGGAATAGGAAGGAACAAAACCTGCTGGGCGAGAGGGAGCCTTCTGAAACGCCTGCTGTTCGGGAACAGTGACTAGCTCGGAAGGTGTTGGGAAGGGGCGAGGCAATCAGTTTTGTTTCTTGCTGCGCCCTCCTCACCACAAGCCCCATTGGCTCCGTGCAGTCTAGCCCGTGGCCAATCGCAGACTGCGAAGCCAGTGGTCTGAAGCGAAAAAGGATGGTGATTGGGCAGGCTGGCTGCTACTCTAAGCCTCTCCACCCCTGGTTCCTGGAAGTCTGCTCCTCAGCTGCCTCCCCCTTCCTGTCACATTTTGCCTTCCAGTGACATGTTTTTGCCACCCAAACTCACCCGAACGTGATCCGAACTGACTGAACGTTTTGGTCATTTCGACGTTTGGAATTGAGTTTGGTTCGGTCAGTTCGTGTTCAGATTTGATTGTCCGAACAGGCCGAGTTCGGGTCGAACTCCGAACTTCTGAACCGCTTTTGCCCATCCCTATCTGACAATAACTGCTGCTGGATATGCAGGCCACTATGCATTGCAAGCTATGAAGCACATGGAACCACAAGTCGAACAAGATCTTCAGAGTCTGTCATAATATCCCTTCAGTGGGTATTATCGAGGTGGATTTGAACTGAAAATGACCAAACGGGAAGCAGCTTTAATATTAGGTGTGAGTCCTACAGCCAATAAAGCTAAAATCAGGGAAGCTCATAGACAGATCATGCTTTTGAATTATCCAGAGGGCATGTCCCCCTCTCTTTCCTTCCGCTAGTGCAATTTCCCATTTACTTTACTGAGGGTATAAATGGGATTGGACAAGGTATACCGTGCCCAGCATGATGGACTTCAACCTTATTGGCCTCTGAAAATTCAACAAGAATCAAGCTAGCTATCCTCTATCATTCCATTTTCTTGGATCTCAGTCTTCCTGTATTTTTCCGTTTATGGACTTTCATGCTTCTTTCATACAATACATCCCTTTTTATCTTTTTATTGCACCTTTTGGTACACAAACTGAAGAAGTCATCTTACAGAGTAAAACAGCCAGACACAAAAAGCAGGACAAGCTTTTTGTGTCTTACCACTTGAGCTAGGGGGGGCATAGCTCAAGTGGTAAGAGCATGTGCTCTGCCTGTATAAGATCCTAGGTTCAATCCCCACCATCTCCCTTTCCAGATCCCTGTTAGCATGCCCGGGGGAGGTCTTTGCTGGGAGCCTAGAGGGGTCCCAAGTAGCACACCAGAATGGCCCCTGGAAAGAGCTGACTTTGGACCCAATTTGAAACCCCTGCTGCCATGTCAGGTTGTCACAATATTGGGCTAAGATGGACCATTGGTCTATGACAGTAAGGTAGTTTAGTTTAAGCTCCCTGTTCTAAAAAAAGTACAGTCACCCCAGGGCAGCCTTGGTCCACTCCAGAGGTTTGCCTTGGATCTCTGGAATAAAGATTATGGGGAAGAGATAACTTCACACTCATCCATTCCACTAACTGTTTGGCAAAAATTTAATGTGGATAAAGTCTGAGATGAAAATAGGTTTCAGCATCATGAAATCATATCAACAAGGTTCCAGGAGAATAATTTAGAACTGCAAAAGAAGAGATTGTACTTAGAGAAACCACCCTTGGGCCATTTTTGCATGGATGCCCCACACCCTGCTGGGTGAGCGGGTGGGTGTGCAGTGGGGGATGGCGTGCAAATGGTGTGGCAGCAGGTTGGGGGGGATGGGTGTCTGCTCGTGGAAACACCATGGGCAGTGGGTGGAGATGTATGCGGCCACAGTGGGTGGAGGAGGCTCCATGAATGGAGATGGGTGTGCACCCATGGAAAAAGGGTGCAATAGTTATTAGTGAACTAATAGTTCACTAATATTTCACTAATATTGTTGTGAACTAACAATAGTTATTAGTGAACTATAACAATAGTTATTAGTGAACTAATATTATAGTTCACAATATATTATAGTTCACAATCCCCCCCCATAGCTCAACTGATGTCCCACTCCACCACCTCCACCACAACAATGGGGTAGGTCCCACAAACAATCGTTCTATCCCCTGCTGCCACCAGGGAATATCTGACCAACTCAACCCTTCTCTCACCAGGGGGAGCTGGCCCCACCATCCCCACATCAGTAAATACACACTGTTCACATAAATCCACAGAGTCTCCTGCCTCTGCCTCAGCTCCCAGCCAAAGGGCATGGCCAGAGGGCACGCCCCTTTGTCCATGCCCCCTCGACACGCGCCCCCAGCACGTGCCTCTGGCACAGCCTCTACCTACTCCCATTGTTGTGGGGAGTGTCCCGGAAGTCTCTGCCATCAAACCCCACCCCCGCAATGATGGGGGGGAGGAGAACAAACCCCGTGGCCCCCAGCATACACCACCAAGGTCCCCCGCATGGTCTCACTGTTCATATTAATGGGGGGAGTGAGGGGTGCAGTTGCCATCTGCCTCTCAGCTGATCACCCACTCCTACACACCGCCGCCACCTCTACCCTCCCTCTGGTTGCCCCCATTGTTATGGGGGGCATCCCGGAAGTCTTTGTCATCATACCCCCACCCCCGCAAGGGTGGGGGGGAGGAGAGCAAACCCTGCGGCTCCCAGTATACACCAACGGGGCCCCCCGCATAGTTTCACTGTTCATATTAATGGGGGGGGGGCGTAAATGGTGCTGCTGCTATCTGGATCTCAGCTGATCGTTTCTACACATCGTTGCTGCAAAAAAGGAGCAACAACGACCCCCAAAAAAACCCTTCCTCCTCAGCAACAAATTGGGGTCAACACCACAAGGCAACAATGAATGGATTGACTCAAAAACCTCAGTCCATAGTCCTTCCCAGATTGTTCCAACCTCAAGGAGTTTCCCCCTTTCCCCCTTCAGACCCCGAAGGTCCCCAAAGGGCTGCACCCTTTGGCCGCAGCCCTTCGGTTCGCGGACGCCAACACTGCATCCGCCGGCGCTCTCCTTTTAACTCAGCCGGGCCAGTTCCAGGTGGGAGGGGAGGAGTGATCAACGTACTCACAAATCTCCTTCCCCCTCCAGGTGTCAACAGGAAAGCCGGTGAAGGCAGTGAGGGGGTCTACTCCCATTCCCCTGTCATGAGTTTTGAAATCAGTTTCTGGAGATCACACTGGTACTTTGTTTATTTGCACATATGTTACTTGCAATTATTAGTTTACTCATCATGTTTTCATGTATATTCAGAAAGAAAACGTTTGTAATTTTTTGAGAAAGGGGGCTGAGCTTGGACCCGGGATGCTTCACAATTGTACCCCCATTGTTCCCTCTCATCTGGCCTGCCAGAAGGCTGAAATGTGCCAGACTTTCATGAGTGTGTGCTGACTCCTAAATCTTGTTCAGTTTTTCTCAGATTCTGGAGCAAGACCAGTGAGAGTAATCAATAGCAGCCATCTCCAACACTCATGATTGAAGGCATAGGTTGATGATCACTAACGGAGCTCATGAAGAAATCACCACAGCACAGTGTATCAGGTAGGGGTAAGGGAAGGGGCGAAGTGAGGTGTGACCTGGGATGGGGACAAGGTAATCGGCCGTCTCTCCATTGGCACTCTGGGGTGCCAATAATCCCCTCAAGTTAGTAGGTGGGCTTTCCTCCTGTATTAGGAGGCAACCCTTTTCATCACAGGGGAGGAGAGAATGTGCCAACCAGAGTAAGGGATGGAGGGAGGGATTCCAGTTGCACTCCACAAGCGCTCCCCAGGTCACCACGGTGTAACACAAGGTGGGGTACCAGACAATTGGGGGTGAAGGGCAAGGGGCCGGGAGTGAGGGAGGAGGGAAGGGGAACAAGGAAGTGGGAGGGGGTTCCAGGAAAGGGGCTAAGGGGAGGCTCTAGCACACAGAGGGGCGGACCACGGGCAAGGGAAAATGGAGGGAAGGGAATTCAGCAACCAAGGACCAGTTCTAGGGCTAGGAGGGGGAGGTGCAAGGAAGTTACATACAACTCTCACTAGGAATCAGGGGGGGGGGTCAGTAAGGAACAAGACAGAAAGAGCTCAAACAATCACACAAGACACAAACAAGATAAGCACTTAGCTTTCACCAGACAGGAACAGGGGCCAGCTTCTCTCTGCGATTACCGGCGGGGAACTGACGCCCCGCTGGTGCTTTTATCCATTGCTAGCATTACCCAAGTGAATTCATTCCTAAGTGATTCTGGGCCCCGCCCCCCTGCCGCGCATGCTCCGCTGCTAAGCGTGTGCTGCATCGGGGCTGGGCGGGGCTTGCTATCTGCGGGGCCGGGAGTTGTGGAAGAGGGGAATTCTGTGGGGCCACCCCAGAGGCCTCGTTCCTCTGCGAGGCAGGACCCTGCGGTGTGTCTGGTGGTATCCTCCCTGGGCAGGGGGGTGGGGGCCCTCCCCATGACTGCACCCTCCCCATGACTCTGCGACCTCGGCGGGGCATTCCCCGGATCCCCCGCCGCCGTAACATGCCACGCTGCTGCGGCCTGACACAGTGTTGCAGAAGTGATTAATTTACAGTGATACAGCAGGTCCATGCCAGTGTATCCATGTAGTATCTCACATTCCTCCTGTGTTTCTGGGAAGCAGAGAAATGTTATTGACCCTTTATAAATGAGTGTCGGGGAAGGGTGTCAGTGTTCATGCTGGTGCAGGTGCAGTGGGTGGCTGGAGGATGTAGACAGGTGCACACCGACCTCCACCTACCTCCACCCATCGCGCACACATGAAGCAATCACCATTTTTGCCAGTTGCTCTGTGCATGTGCAATGGGTGGAGGTGGGTGTGCATGCGTGTTCGTGGGAGCACACATGCACACACCACCCGTTGCAGATTTTACATGAGATGCACCCATGCATGAACAACCAGATTTCTGGGTGTTCATGTGTGGGTGCATCTCATGTAAAAAGAGCCATTGGAACCACTCATTTATTTATTTATTTATTTTATTTATTTTTAAAACTTATTACCTCACCCCTCCTGCCACAGGCAGCTCAGAGCAGCTTACAACAATCAAAAACAATTAAAACAAATCATAAAAAGGAGGAAACAGAGAAACAACCATCCCGTCCTCTAACCCCCTATCCCTCATCACCCCTCTCCCCCATCAAACACCTGACGGAACAGCCACTTCTCCAAAAAGAGGGGAAGTTCAGGGCCAGCCAGGCCTCCACCAGAAGGGAGTTCCACAGGCACGGCACGGCCACCGATAACGCCCTCCCCTGCGTGACCACCCAAGAAACTCGTAGGACCTCAAGCAGGGCATCACCGGATGACCTCAGAGTCTGATACAGGACACAGGAAGTGAGGCGGTCTCGCAGGTAGGCAGGGCCCAGGCCATTTAGGACTTTATAAGTTAAAACCAACACCTTGAATTGGGCCCAGAAAACCACCAGCAGCCAATGCAGTGAACAGAGCACTGGTGTAATATGCTCCCAGCTGCCCACTAGGAGACGGGCCACCGCAATCTGCACCAGCTGCAATTTCTGAGCCGTCACCATGGGTGGCCCCACGTAGAGTGCATTATAGTAGTCTAATTGAGAGGTGATGAAAGCATGGATGACTGGGGCCAGGTCAGAGTCCGACACAAACGACCAAAGCCATCGCACCAGATGCAACTGGCGGAAAGCACTCCTCGCCACAGCCTCCACCTGGAGATCCAGGCAGAGCTGCGCATCAAGGATCACCCCTAGACTCCGTACCTGGGAGGTCAATGGAGGACAGCCCCCATCAATGATGGAGGCTGCCAATTCCATTGCCATTAACATCACCTCCGTCTTGTCAGGATTCAGCCACAGTCGATTAGCCCTCATCCAATCCCCCACAGCTGCCAGGCACCGAGTAAGCACCAAGACTGCCAGGCCTGGGTCTGTTGAAAAAGAGAGGTACGGTTGGGTGTCATCAGCATATTGATGGCACAATTCACCAAACTCCCGCATGAAGCCGTCGAAGCCGAGTTAAAGACTTGACTTAATATAGGGCAAATAGAGCTACGCTAAGCTATCAGTGAGTGCAGCTTGCTTTGTGCAATGTCACGGCCTTAAATAAATTGTCCATATGGAGCATTGTTTCATATCTGATTCTAGCGTATCACTATCCTCCAAAACTAAAAGACACAAAAAACCCCAGAAGGGATGGATCTTGGCCAAGATCAAATTCATTTGCAATGCATCCCATAATTAAGGACTTTAAAAGAAAGAGGTAGGTTTTGTCAAATGTATTATTAAAGTATAATGGGATCCCCTAGGTCCCAATTAGGAAAGTGATTAAAAAGTGTTTGAGTTAAAGAAGCTGCAGGTAGGGAGCTCCAGTCTCTCAGCCCTCTTGAATTAGCATATTGATGGAATCAACACTTCCAGCCGGGAGCAAAAGCACAGGCCTTGCCAAGTCAGACGGGGGTCTCGGGGTGCTGATACCCCAGCCTGAATTCACAGTGACAAGCATGATTGGCAATGGAGGAAACTGAGAAAAGTTGTATAATAGGCCTATCAGGAATGGTTTAGAGCAGGGTTGGGGAAGGGGTCACTTTGAAAATTAACTCAAGTTTCAAGAGCCGCATAGAAATCATAGGCTTTCTGAGTGCTCAAGGGTCCAGATCATAGATCTGTGCCCATATCCTTGAGCGCATGCCCTCATCTCTGCTCTCTTACCGTGAGCTCAATTGTTCAGTGATTTGGGGTAAGAAACAGGCTCCAGGGATCAGATCCAGGAACTGGAAAGGGAACAAATAAAAACTAGCCATGGGTCGCATTTGGCCCCCAGGTCTCAGGTCCCCCACCCCTTGCTTAGAGATTTAGGCAAGGGGGGGGGGGGTCTAACCGGCAGTGTGTGCAAAATAACTGTAAGAAAAACCAGAAGTCAAAGGAAACTGGGCAGTTCTCAGGTTGTATTACAAGCTGAAATTTAACCCAGCTCCCCCCTCATGAGCATTTTGACAAGTCTATGGGCCCAGTGTATTGCCGCTGAGAGAAACGTGGGACCCTATTACATCCTGGTAGCTGGACACCCCATACCTTCCATCTCTCTGTCATAAGATTTCAGCTCAATTTCTAGAGACCGTACTAGTAATTTATTTACAAACACACATTTGTAATTATTTTACTCTTCATATTTTAATGTACTCTAAAAAAGAAAATTTCCTTGCAATTTGTTGCCCCCCCTAAATTTGTGGACCTGGTACAATTATATCCCCATTGCGCCCTGTTGTGTCTGAGCGATCCAGTCCAGGATCCTAGTTAGCATGTTTCTTTTTCTTAGTAGCAGATCTAGAAAAGTACATCCTAGCTTTTGCACAGGACTATGACTAAGAGGTAGGGGGCAGCCTAGAGAAGACTGATGTTGGCTAAACTATGGGTGTTTTCAAATGTGACAGCTCCTGCCGCCGCCATGGACTGCTCCACACGATGGCGGGAGCTGTCACTCCGGCCGGAAGTCAGCCTGGCCGCCAAATAAACATTATAGCAGCCAGCGAGGGGGCAGGAAGATGCATGGATGTGCGTCCACCCGACCCCACACCCATGCTGCATGGAGTGCCTCCCCCCCCAGCTGACAGTCAGCCATGATGGCCAATGACAGCCACCCTGGTGCCCAGCCCCCACCCTGGACCGCAATAGGTAAAGCGACTGTACAAATGCTATGGCATGCTTTACACCTAGTCAGGCAGCCATTCTACAGGCGGTGTTGGCACTTAGTCTGGGCTGTGAGTTGGGGAAATACCCAACTCATAGCCCAGGCTAAGTGCCAACACTCCTCAGGCAACCGCCCAGGTTAATATGTAGCCAACATTTCCATGCAGGTCAAAATTTGGAAATGCGGCCTCTCGGCACATCTGAAAACACCCTATATCTGAGCTGGGAGCAGCTGGGAGTAATGTTATCTATCTGTTTTCAACCAAGGAACCTGTGCCATTTATTTCTGATGCACCAATCACAATGGGACACAGTACATCCCTCTTGTCAGAGCAAAGGGACTCTGGGTTCTGTCACAAGCCCACAAACCAAGTGCAGGGTTCCAGCTGCAAAGAGTGAACCTGGATTAGAGGGCTTCAGTTTCAAAGCAAGTCTGAGCTAAACTGTTTACATGTCGTTCACTCCATTGCAGGCCAAGCTTAAAACTTTTTGGTGAGTAGTCTCACTTGGACTTCCACTTGTTTCTCAGCGCCCCCCCCCCAAAAAAAAAAACAGTAGGGGTGGCTATAGCGAGGAGGAAGCATAGTGATTGAGTAGATTTTGGGTGGGGAGAATATGAAATCGATGTTTTCTGGGATATGAGAAAAGAGCCTTATACAGACAGGCAGATGGGAGGAATAGGTGATTAGGGATGCCACTACTCACAGTTTGACCCCGAAACTCCCATTTTGACCTATGGGAGTTTCAGAGTCCAACTAAAGCCCTTTTCACATGGGTGCCCCCACCCCCACCTGTGTGGTGGTGGTGGGTCACCCATATGAACGCTGCTTGTTGTGGGTGTGTAGTGTGGGGGGGTATGCTCCCGCACTCCGCACTCCACCCATCACCCACGCAAAGCAACAGGATCCAATGCCAGTTGCTCCGTGCATGGAAATGGATGGGTGCCCGTGGGAATGGCCGCACCCCCACCTTCACCCACCACAGGTGCACACCCGTCACCCCACCCACCACAGCCCATGTGAAAAAAGCTTTAGAGTAGTGGCAACCCTATAGGTGGTAGGGAGCCCTGAGGTACGTGTAACCCATCCCCACATTTCTCCCAACAAGGCTGTTCAAAAGTAGGGGAAAGGGGTATAAAAGCTGACTTGTACTGGGTGATAACTTACAAACTGGGAATGAATGAACAGAAGCTGTGATTGAACAATTGTTTGCAGCTTCTAGGAAAGTCTGGAGAAAGGCCCTCTGGCTGACACACTGATGTTTTGCAATTGCTACCTTACTTAATAAATGTAAATATCAATTACACTGAACAGACTGGTCCTTCTGGAGTGCATGCAGAGTGTTTAGAAATCAACTGCTTCAAGTGATGTCTGAGCTAGTAATTATAATTAAGACTTGGGATCCCCAAGTTCAATTACAGTTTGAGCACTGAGTCATGCAGTTGAGCAAACCACTTACCTCTCCTGCCTCAGAGTTCCTCCCAACTGTAAAGAGGTCACTGGGATGTTGCTACGCAGGCAGGCCAATCCTCCACCATGAAAGCCGCAGCAGGTACGTGGGGGATGAGTAGGCACCATAGGAACAGTGCCCATGGTGGGTGGGGGTGCATGTGCACGTGCTCCCACGCCACACCCATCTCCACCCATCACCCAGGGATGGAGAAATGGGCTCCAATGCTGGTTGTTCAGTGCGTGGAGATGGGTGTGTGCCCATGGGAATGGACACACAGCCACCTTCACCCACTGTCGGTGCACACCCATCCCTCACCCATCGCGGCCCTTTTGAAAAGGGCCTGTATTTGGGGAATTGATAGTTGTATATATCTGTGATACAAATAATAAAAAAATTGCCCCCAGAGGAAATAGGAGAAGCAAACAGAGGCACTGTGTGGCCTAGAGAGTGTAGAGGAGAAACATAGGTTGATGTTGCATAAGGCAATAAATCAAGCAGCTGTGGTGAAGATGTTTTTCTGATCAAGATGATGAAATGCTGCAAATGGCACAGGATTCACCTTGCTCAATTAAATTGTTCTAGAACAAAAGCACTGAGGAATAGGAACTGGATAAATAATGGCACCCTGGGTCACTTGTTTTCCAAGGATCTTTAATTGCTTTGTAGACGGACACAGATCAGTACAGTAGAATTATCATCAGACCTTATGAGATAGTTGGGGAAATGGAGACTATGGCTGCTTGCCCACATAACCTGGCCCAGCGAAACTCCCGGCACAGGATCTCCCAGCTGGGAATCTTATGTTTATCTCTGAACATGCGCGCAGGGGTAAAAACATCAGCTGCTGGGTCCTGCAGCATTTTCTCCTATGACTGACAGGGCTGAATTTTGAGCCCTGTCATTCATAAGAGAAAATGCCACAGGACCTGGCTGATGATGTTTTTAACCCAGTGCCCACGTTCGGAGATAAGTGTAAGATTTCAAGCCAGGAGTTTGCCGGGCCAGGTAATGTGGGCAAGCAGCCTAACTGCATGATCCTCAAGCTGCCCTGATGCAGGTCCCATTGAAATAAATTGAATTCTCACCAATGCTAAGGGTTAATGCCAGCACTAAACAACTTGAGCCTCATACTAAGGGAGGGGTTACAAGAGTTAGGCTCAGAGGCTGAACCAGTAACAGAATCCAAAAGCCATGGTTCAGAGTCACTTGCTAAAGCCGATATACTTAACTCTTTCCATTTATAGCTCTTTACTGACTAGTTTTGTCCCTTCTCTGATTGCATTGGCCAATTTAGGGGGTCACTTATCCATTCCGAGTACATTCAAACATATGCAACCAAGATCTGCTCCCCATCTGGATGCCAGAAATTGGCTGCAAGTCTGCAGTGTCAGTTGTTCAGAATTTTGCAATGGCAGCATTGCTCCAAGCAGCTTGTTTTATTCGTTCCTAATTTATATTAATTCCATATGCTGTAGTGTATTAATATCCCTCTTCCCTCTTGCCTTCAGAAATAAAAAAAATTGATTTATCGGAGGGCTTTTTATGCTGCCAGCATTTAATTGCATGTGGGTTAATTGTTAAAGTTCCGAGGGAGTTTTATGAAGGGATCAATCCTTTTATTGCTGTAGTAACGAGCTTCTAATGGTTCACTGGATAGACCTCCCTAGCCTTCTGAGAGAGAGTGGATTTAGTCCTCTGCTTCTGGCTGGCTGTTAATCACCCATCCCCACCCTCTACAGCAGATGAAGGGCAAAATAATTACGCGACCAAAAATAGGGAGCAAGAGGAGAAATGTTGCAGCTCATTGGCTCATGGCAGGAGAGCAAATAAGTTTCCATAGAATTATGGAAAGGGGCACTGCATTATGAAAAAGGTCAGTGCATTAGTAATGGGATCCCAAATGCTTCTCCTCTAGGTCACTAATTCGAATCCAGACTCAGTTAACAGTGAACTCAGAGTCATTGCAATGTGATGACAACCAGCGAGCCTCACTCTGGTGGGAGTGGCATGTCATTATTAGGCCTTGTGACCCAAGACTGCAACAGGATATCATATTCCAGTATTTTTCAAGGGTAGCTATGTTCGACACAGCTGTGGATAAGAGGTTGGAATGTGGTACCTCATTTACCAAAATGAAGTTTCATGTTATGGAAAAAGTAATAGCTCTACCAGTAAAAGTTTTGAACAATGGAATTAAACATTTATTTATTTATTTATTTATTTATTTAAAAGTTTTATACCCCACCTCTCCTGCCAACAGGCAGCCCGGGGTGGCTAACAAAGTCCATCATTACAATACAATAAAAACATATATAAAACATCATATAATAATCATCACATTTTAAAAATGAGGAGATAAAAATACCTAACATCCCCATCCTCAACCACCCTCATCCTTCTCCCTCGCCAAATGCCTGACAGAACAGCCAGGTCTTACAATTCTTATGAAAAACTGGGAGGTCTGGGGCCAGACGGACCTCCACTGGGAGGGAGTTCCAAAGGTGCGGCGCAGCCACAGAGAACGCCCTTTCCTGCATAGACCCCAGAAAACCTGAGGGACCTCCAACAGGGCACCCTCAAATGACAGCAGGGGCCGGTCCAGAACCAGGGGAGTGAGGTGGTCTTGCAAATAGGCAAGACCCAGACCGTGTAAGGCTTTATAGGTCAAAGCCAACACTTTGAATCGGGCCCGGAAGACTATTGGCAGCCAGTGCAGTGATTGGAACACTGGTGTAATGTGCTCCCGGTGACCCAGCCCCACCAGGAGCCGGGCCGCTGCATTCTACACCAGCTCCAGCTTCTGAGCTGTCACCATAGGTACCCCAAGTAGAGCGTGTTACAGTAGTCTAACTGAGAGGTGATAAAAGCATGGATAATCATGGCCAAATCCCGAACCAAAATCAGCGGCCGAAGCCACAGCACCAGATGTAACTGGCGGAAGGCACTCCTCGCCACAGCCTCCACCTGGAGATCCAGGCGGAGCTGCGCCTCAAGAAGCACCCCCAGGTTCCACACCTGGGAAGTCAGTGGAGGACAAACCCCCCAACCGAGGGAGCTGTCATCTCCATCGACTTACCCACCAGCATCACCTCCATCTTGTCAGGATACAGTCGCAGTTGATTAGCCCTCATCCAGTCCCCCACAGCTCCCAAACACCAGGTAAGCACCGAGACAGCCGGGCCTGGGTCAGTTGAAAATGAGAGGTACAGTTGGGTGTCATCCACATACTGATGAAACTCACCCCATACCCCCTGATCACCTCGCCGAGCGGCTGCATATACACATTGAACAGGAGAGGGGGAAAGACAGAACCCTGAGGGACCCCACACAAGAGGTCTCAGTGAGATGAAAAATAATCACCGGGCACCACGCATTGAATTCTTCTTGTCAGGAATGAGCGGAACCATTCAAGAACAATCCCATCCACCCCTGCACTGTCCCACAGGGGCATCACCAACATCTCGTGGTCAACGGTATAAAATTCAGCCGACAAATCTATTAGGACCAAAATGGTATAATGACCCTTATCCTTTTCCTGGTGCAGATCATCGACCAAAGCCACCAATGCTGTCTCAGTGCCATATTCCAGATGAAAGCCAGACTACGAGGGATCCAGATAACCAATGTGGTCAAGATGTCCTCAGAGCTGCTGAGCCACCACCCATTCAATAACCTTCCCTAAAAAGGGAAGGTTAGAGATAGACCGATAGCTGGCAGGGGAGTCAGTGTCAAGCTATAGTATTTTGAGCAGAGGCCAAACCACCGCCTCCTTGAGGCAGCCCGGCACTCTGCCCTCCCTTAGGGAGGCATTGACCACCCCAGCCAGCAACGGCCCCACCGTCTCGTGGCAGCACTTAATTAGCCAGGATGGGCAAGGATCTAGTGCACAAGAAGTGGCTCGAACCACCCCAGGTACCTCCACCACATCAGCGGGTGTCACCGACTGAAATTGATCCCACAAAATTGGACAAGTCGGGGTTTCTACCACCTCTACCTCCTCTACTGTATTAACTGTAGCATCGAGGTCTTAGTGAATATGAGCAATTTTCTCTGCAAAGTAATCCGCAAAAAGGTCATAGCGGGCAGACGATGACTCGACTCCAGGGTTGAGGGAGGCTGGACTGACCAGTCCATGAACAATGCGGAACAGCTCCGGCAGATGGGATTTTGCAGATGCTGTAAGGGCAGCAAAAAATTCCCTCTTTGCTGCCCGCATAGCTACGGCATAGGTTCATAAACTACCTCTATGCCGCAATCTGTCAGCTTCGGCCCAAGAACGACACCACCATCGCTCCAACCGCTGCCCCTCCTGCTTCAGCACCCACAATTCCTCAGAAAATCAAGGAGGTCAGTGGAGCCTCCGCTTGGGCAACGGATGCCTTGGAGCCATCTGATCAATGGCCTCCGTCAGCAAGATAGTCCATAGCTTGACGAGGTCATCGATGCGATGGTCGTCAAGGTCAGAGGGTAGCTCCCCCAGAGCACCTAGGAAACACGCTGGGTCCAGCAGCCTCCGGGGTGGACCATCCTAATAGGTTCTGCACACTTCCGGTGGCAGACATGCGCTAGAAGGGAGGTCTGCAGGAGGTAATGATCTACCCATGACAAGGGCACTGCTGATACCTCCCCCATTAACGAAGCCACCGTCTTAAGGCCAGTGAAAAAATGAGGTCCAAGGTATGTCCCCCAAGATGTGTTGGGCCATTGACCCTCTGGTACAGGCCACTGGTTGCCGTGGCGGCCATGAACTCATGCTCGGCTCCTCCGAGCACCGTGTCGGTGTGCATGTTGAGATCCCCCATGACTATCGTCTTTGGGGACCACAACACCACCTTCGACACGGCCTCTGCCAGAGCATGCAGGGAGGCCGCCATACTTGTGGGTGCATGGTATACCAGCAGCACTCCCAAACTGTCCCCCGCCAAATCAAACACAAGATGGAGACCTTCAATGCCTACCATGGATCGCACTGGATACCTCCTCGCAGACCACCCCTCTTTAAAAATCACAGCTACACCGCCCCCTCCCCATCCCTCCAACTGCGGTTGATGCTGCACAGAGTACCCGACTGGAACAAGATCAGCCAGAATTGGCTCCGATTCATGGTCCAGCCAGGTCATCTTGTGTGTATCTTGTGATACACACAAGATGAGCGGCATCGTTTAGGATTACCTCTTGGACCATTGTTGCCTTGCCACCGATCTCGCATTCAACAATACCAAAACTGGACCGAGGGCCCCCTGACCAAGCTCCACCCGCTCATCTGCTGGGGGAGGGATAAATGAGACAGGCACTAAACACTTATTCCACACACACACACACTCCCATCCCTCCTCCTGAAACCATACCTCCCCTGGCCTTCAGGGAACTTATTTGCCAAAGGAAATGGGACATAAGAAGGGAACAAGAAGCAGGTGTCTCTGTCATTCTGTTGGTTCTCTTGCTTGGTTCTCTTAACTTGGTTCTGTTATCTGAACTCGCCTCACTTTATAGCCCACTCTTGCAAATAAGGGATAGATTAGACTTTTCAACCTGGCCAGTTGAGGGCAACTCTAATTCCAGTTTCATGGTTCATTCTTTTGTTGTGTAACCATTATTCTCTTTTCCAGCTATCCATAGGTTTTTAACTCTTTCTTCATGTAATCATTACTTTTTTTTACTAATTATCTTTTATTATCCTCATTACATCTTTTATGGATTGTAGTGATTTAACACTGTATTTTAGTCCAGTCATAGTAGCCTACATTATTCAACTGTAGTGATTTCTGTATTAGTAAAGATTTTAACTTCATTATAAGTCAATCAATCAATATAATTTATTACGTGATCAATGATAATTGTACAACATCTATCAACCACAACACAAAACGAACATAATACAAGTTATTTCAGCATTATACAGTAGAAATCCAAGTGCCCCCTTCTGAAAAATAATGTCCAATAATTAAGGTAACCTACTCAATGGTTACTGATAAACTGGGATCTA
>QEPC01014310.1:71671-83728 GCA_003113815.1 Sphenodon punctatus | reverse complement strand
CGCATTTCTGTATCCAATTCAATACCCAAATAGGTGAGTCTCGTGGCAGGTCCCTCTGTCTTTTCCGGGGCTAGTGGTACTCCTAAATCCCTGGCTACCTCCTGAAACACCTGCAGGGCTGCCGCACAATCTCCAGCCCTAGGGTGGCATATTATCAGGAAATCATCTAAGTATTGGGTCACCTCCCCTGCCTGCCACCTCTGTTTGAAAACCCACTCTACCAGGGTACTAAAGTGCTCGAAAGCAGAACAGGATATAGAGCATCCCATGGGCATGGCACAATCATAATAATACTGTCCCTCGAACTGGAAGCCAAGGAGGTGAAAGCTGCTGAGGTGCACTGGCAGCAAGCGGAATGCTGATTTAATGTCACACTTTGCCATCAGCGCCCCTTTTCCCATGGCCTTTGCCTTTGCTACCGCCACGTCAAACGATGCATATTTGACCGTTGCTAATTCCTTTGGAATTGCATCGTTGACAGAGCCTCCTTGGGGATAGGACAGATGATGTATCATTTGGAATTCACCCTTTGCCTTCTTTGGAACAACTCCCAGAGGGGACATGACCAGATTATCCATTGGGGGTTTATCAAATGGGCCCACCACCCTACCTTCCACAACCACTTTTACAATTTTCTTTCTTACTACTTCCTCCATTCCTAATATTGACTTCAAATTATGCACTGACCCTTGCTGCCTAACGGGGCCCGCTGGGATAAGGAAACCCTGTCTAAAACCATTCAACACATAGTTTACCTCTCCCCCATCCGGGTGTGCCCTAAGCGCCCATTCAAGGCGGTCAATTCTGACCGGCGTCAGGCCCCTTTGCAGGACAGGCACCCCTGGAAGGTCCTTGTCCTCCCTTTCCATTTCCTCCCCATTGACTGTACCTCCCTTTACCCCCTTTTTGTTTGAGCTTGAAGAAATTGGACACGGCATGTCCCCCACCACAGTTTGAACACCCATGGCAAAATAGGCATGCTGTCCAACTGAATCTGCCCACCCTGTTGTATTCCCAACATGGGCCGGGTGCCTCTTGAGCCCCCCTGTGGCCTTCCGCATGAAATGGCTCATTCACCGGTGCCACCCCGCCTCGGACCAATGCGTGTCCACTATCGGATAAGGGGGCCTTTGTCACGTCTATCATGCTTTCTAACCATAGGTCAGGTGCATGCAAATCCCAGCGCAGACCTGGGGTGGTCATTGCCCTATGACAAAATGCTTTGTCATAGCGCAGTCAGGCTCCTGGTGGTCCTGTTCCATAGGTCCTGTGAACTATGTCTGCATATTTATGCAGCTCAAGTCCACGCCCAGGGTCTGCCTGCATAATCACCTCCATGTACACCTCATCTTGTCCAGCGGCTTCAGCCGTATCTCTCAGACTCCAACCTCGGCACTGTCATCCATGCCTTAATCACCTCGAGGCTGGATTACTGCAACGTGCTTTACGTGGGGCTGCCCGAGAAGCTGGGAGGCTGCAGCTGGTGCAGAATGCCACAGCCCATCTGCTTATGGGGGCAGGTCACGGGGAGCACATGACACCGGTGTTCTGGGCTCTGCACTGGCTGCCTATAAAGCACCGGCCCAGGTTCAAGGTGCTGGTTTTGACCTTTAAAGCCCTTCACAGCCTGGGCCCTGCTTATCTGAGGGACCACATCACTCCCCATGTGCCCGTGTGACCCTTGAGATTATCCATGGGAGCCTTTTTGGTGGTTCCCTGGGCAAGGCAGAGGGGGTGAGGGGTGATGTTGTGGCTGTGGTGCAGTCGCAGCCCTAGCTGCCCCGCTTTGCCCTCATTGCTGGCAGGAACCCCCCCCCTGCACTTGTCCCTAGCGTCCCCCTGAGGTCATTCACCCTGGCCTGTGCTTCAGCCCCCGAGACCGGTGCCGGCGTAACCCACACCCAGGCTCCATTCCAGCACATTAACTGCAGCCCATTTAATTGCATTCCCTGGTAGTAACTCCCCCCCGACTGGCCCTTGGCTACTTCCATTGGGGTTCCCTGTTGGGCGGTAATGACCCCTTCCCAGGCTGAATTACACCCTAACACAAGTGGATACCCTACTCCTTGTTCTGCCTCTCCCATCTCTCTTTCCCCCCCAGTCAACTGGTGTCTGCCCTTGTGCTTCACCTTGCGCTCCTCTTGGGTGGCTAAGTTGTCTCTCATAATCTGCTCCCGAGGCGTCCCTTATCTGCTCTCCCGTGCCTCGTTCCAGTTCTCTCTCCAACACCAGGATCCTTTGCCACATCTCTTCATCGGGTGGTTCAGCCTGGTGTTCTGGCTCCTCCATCCTTCTCATCCTCGCTAGAGGTGGGCCACCTGTGGGGGAATATAATGAGACCCTCCACCCCTCCCGATCCCCCGGGATGGTCGCTTGCACTGGAGGGCAGCCCTGGGGTCCGCGAGGTAGCACCAACACCCCGGCACAGTTGGTGCCGCACCAATCCGGGCACTCCATACGGGTCTTTGACCCCTGAATCCTGCCCTTTGTCCATCAGGGGGAGTGTCAGCTCCCCTGAATTTAATGGCCTGTATCAAGGGACCCCTGTCTGCCCTGTGGCTTGGGTCCTTCCTCATTGATCCCCTGGTGGTTGCTGGCTCAGCCCGAGCCCTCCATGTGCCATGTAGGGAGGGACTTGCCCCTCCATCTCCTGCCCTCCCTGCTCCCCATTGCATGGGTCTCTCTGTGCGGGTCTGCTCTCCGGGAGGCCCGTCACTGCAGTACTGTGCTGGGAGGGTGATTACCTTCCCCCCCCCTCCGCACTTCTTGCTGGCTTGGGAGCGGGCTACTCACCCCTCCCTCCACTTGAGTTCCTTCTTCCAGAACATAAGCGAGTTCCCCTGCCTCTCCTGGCAGTGGGTTTTCCACTCCTCCCAACCTGTACCGGGGAGCCCAGACCTGCTGCCGCTTTGACCTCCCACCTGAGGAGTGTCCTGGGTCCGCATCCGAGCTTCTCACTCAAGCAGGCGGGCATACATATCTGCCCAGGAGGGGGGAGGGGGGCCACCACAGCTGGCTCTACCTCCCTGCTGCATATCCGGTCCCCTGCTCCATCTCAGTTGCTGTTCCCTTCTGGTGGCTTTGCCCGCCCATCGCCCTTCTTCTGGGTTCTCCCTATGCTGTCCTCCCAGCTTGCACCAAAGACAGGGCCGAGGACTCAGCAGCAATGCAGTATTGCTGCTGAGTCCTCGGCCGCTACCCCTGGAATGACTCTCTCACGTGGCTCACAGGAGGTCCGCTCCTCCTAAAAGGGGTGAGTCTCCAAATCCCCATGCAGCGCCTTGGTGTCTGCGCACCAGGATGGTTGCCACCAGCAACCCTTACCACTCGCAGAGAGGGCTTTCTAGAAAAGCCTCTCTGCCATGGCTCCCCACTCTGTGCCTCCTCTCACTAAGGGGGGGGGGAGAGGGAGGGGTGCAACAATTGCCCCATCGCTGCCATTTCAGTGGTGAAGGGGACTTTTGCGATGGGTCAGAGAGTTTATTTAGCCAGACAACCATGGTCCAATTCTCAGCTGCACTGAACCTTATCATTTATGCCTGTGCAAAGGCAGAGTAAGATGTGGCTGAATCACAATGGTCATGATTTAGGGCTCATTCACAGAAGAATTTGTTAGAGTGAGTAGTAGCACAAACTCACATTTGGAGACTTGTGTAAATCCTTGCCTCTTCCTGTGCTCCTTGCTGAATCAATGTTCTGTGCCACCCATTGTTTTCTATAGTATTGTGTGATTTGATTAATGCAGGGCAAGCTTCACTTCCCTATACATCATTTCCTGTTTGCCACCTCCTGCCTCAGAGTGGCTGTAGGGACTCCCTTCTCCACAGGGACATAGCTATAGTAGGAACAGGCAGTGCAGCTTCAATGGCAGGACCCACAGACTTGTTCCATGACCCACATGCATCATGGACCGTTATCTGTGATGCGATGCATCCCATGGGGGGGGAGGGGGCAGAGGGGTCCCCATTCCATCTGCATCCATTCCAACCTACCTATGACCCTGATTCTCCAGGCTACTTCTGGGACACTGCATGCAGGAATATCAAAGGAGCATTCCTCTGTGCCCTTTGCATTGTGGAGAATGCCACAATGAAGATGGGAAGGCAGTGGAAATACAGAGGAGCCAGCAGTGTTTGCTATTGCTAGCAGACAAGACAAACAAATTAAGGAACAAGTGATTAGTTGACAAGGGGGAAAGGGTCTGACTGAGCCCTAACTCCTACTTTTCACTGGTCAACAAGATGTAGAGCAATGAAAAATCAGGTCTTGAAATTCTGATTTGGCAACATTATCACCCAGGTGTGAATGACTATGGCCCATTTCACACAGTCACTCTAATACTGATAAAATGGGTGTTATATTTTATTATACATGTTGCAGGACTGCAGGTGTGCTCTATGGGTGCCCTACAACATGTTTAATAAAATGTAACACCCGTTTTATCAGTGTTAGAGTATCTCTGGGAAAAGCACCTGTGCAGATGCAAGACAGGTGGTGAATCAAGCTCCCATCATTTAGGGTAAAAACAGACATGCATGTAACACTGCTTTAACATTTCCTGTGTATGTTGCAGGGCTGTATTGGCACCCTATGCAACCCTGCAACATGCATAAGAAATGTTAAAGCAGAGTTAAGGGGCATATCTGTTTTCACCCTTAGAGAGCATTCTGACTCAGAGTGATTGTACAGAACATTTTCCATTAGTGCATTACAGGCTCTGCTGGGGATGGAAATGTAAACTTCAGCCACTCCTGAGCTATGGAAGGCAGATCCTATGTGAATGATGAAGTGCTCGAAAAGTGGAGGATGAGAGTTAAGCAAGTTATGTGCTCATAAGCCTTTACTTCTTAAGCCTTTCTAATAAAACTGGAGACCATCGGGATTAAGGAAGTCAGGCTATGGGAACAGCTTTATGCCTTGTACAACATGCCGAGCTTTAGGCAGGATAAAACATCTACACATTGATTTGAAAATACCCTGCCTTGGGTGCAATTGCAGTTCAGTCTTCCATCTTAAATAAACTGCAATGACTTAAATCAAGCAGTCAAACTGTGTTGGCATTTGGGGGGCGGGGGGAGGGGGGAAATCCCAGCAAGTGAGTGTCATAAATCGTCTTCAATACCCAGTGCAAATTTTAACAGAAAATCCAGTTTCGGCACCGAGAAGCCACGCTAGTGTGACCATCAGCTGCAATAAAGCCCAATTTAGAATGTATGCTAATGGGAGCCAAAGCCTCATTTATAATCCTGGTCTATTAAGCTAAGCTCCCATGAAGCCAATTTCATTATTTAAACACACATAATGCAATGAAGAGATCTCAAGGTTCAAATCATGATTTAACCAAAAGTCATAAGGGAAATGTGTCTGGCAGGTCTCATCCAAGCACAAGTCACAAAATCACTGCTCAGCCCAACATGATCTGCAGTCTCTGCACCACAAGAGCTCTGAGCGGAGAATAACGGAGCATGTCATAGTCTAGGCTGACTGAGGTGCAGCAGCATGTGTGTGAAACAGCAGGAAGAGGGCCAGGTTCTCTCCGCTGATACACAAATGGACAAAGGAGTGTTGAAACAGCCACCCTTGATGCCAGCAAAGGATCTGACATAGAGGTCAGAGCTGTGTAACGGTCTATAATTTTATCATCAGGGGCTAGGGATGCACGAACAGAACAGAGTTCGGAAATTCGGTTCAGTTTGGTTTGGTTTGAAATTCCAGTTTGGAAATTCGGTTCGGTTAGGTTTGAAATTTGAGTTCAGTTCGGAAGTTTGGTTCGGTCAACCGAACAGACCAAGTTGGGTCGAATACTGAACTTCAGAACCAAGTTCGGCCATTCAAAATGAGTTTTTTTGGTGTGTGTTGCCACTAGGGATGGGCGAACAGAACGGAGTTCAGAAATTCAGTTCGGTTCGGTTTGAAATTTGGTTCAGAAGTTCGGTTTGGTCAACCGGACAGACCGAGTTCGGTCCGAACTCCGAACTTCCGAACTGCGTTTGCCCATCCCTATCAGGGGCATGTTTATAAGCATCGGGAGCTCTATGGACAGTGCCACAACAGGAATCCTCCAACCCTGAAGTGATAGACCCACTAAAAGAATGCAGATGGGCAGAATAGATGGCTAGAATAAAGATAGTATAAATGCCAAACATGGATTAACTGCACTGACAATTTGGCACAGAGCTTTGTTTTGAGGAAATATGCATTGCACTCTATTTGCCATGCTAAGCTGCAAATCAATCCAAGTGCTGTTAGAACCCTCATTTTCAAGGGCATCAAATTCTTCATTTACAGGTTTTAAAACAGTAGCAGCTGTGGTGTGTCTAGCTGAAATTAATATCCACAAAAAGTATACTTGTCACAATTACAGTACCCAACCCGATAACACCAGCTACTAATCAGTATCCAATTAGTGCCTGATGGGCTACCTGATTTACTGATTTCTGGTACCGAATTTCAAGTCTTCCATTACCATAATCAGTCACTAAAAAAGAAAAATCAGTAACTCAGGAACAGTAATACCTGGTATTTCAGGTAATCGTGTGCCTGACTTGGTACTTGGGTACCAATTAGGCACCCAACAGACTGCCAAAAATTGCATGTATTACCAATGGGTAGCAAATGTGCTACCCAATTCAGCTCTAGTCTTGTACTTATGGATGATTGTGCCACCTGGGAGATGGATATGAGATCATAATTGGTGTGACTGTGCATATTGATGACCATAGAGGCCAGTGAGTCAATGAGCTTGAAGTAGTTGCTCAAAGACTTTCACTCACTTTAATGGTCATCTACTGACAGCAAGAATTTCCCAACAGTTGCTGTCAGATTTTTCTTCAGTATGTCCTTAAAAGGCTTTTGTTGTCTGCCCTGTCTCTTTTTACCACTGTCCAGTTCTCTATATATTTATTTCGTTTATTTAGTCTATATATTGATTTAGTTTATTATTTATTCAAATTTATACCCTGCCCTTCACAAATGGTTCAGGGTGGCTTACAAAACAGATAAACAGAATGCATAGAATACATAAAAACAGCATAAAAAACAACCCCCTGCCTTTCTTATCCCCCACCACCACCACCACAAAACCCTCCCCAGCCACCCCCTCACTCCACAGCCCCAAACATCCACCAAAACCCCCATTCCCTATCTCTGTCCGCCAAATGCCTTAACAAAAAGAAAGGTCTTGCACCACCTCTTTGGTTGAGGAAATATTGATTATTTCCTCTATAGTTCCAACTTCCTGTACTGGGGGTATCCCTGTGTGATCTATTCAAACTGGACCAGCCCAGTGACGCTTAGTGTTAATGCCTCAGTGCTTATGCTGTTAGTACATTTCTAATACACCATTGTTAGTGATCTTTTCTCACTACCTAACTTTAATTGAGACATGAAGGTATCATGTCCTCAAGTGCACACTAGTAGCTACTCCATTGCACTATCAGGGGAGGAAGAAATATATTGTTGTTTACAAATTGAGAAAGGTCCATTCGACCGAAATGAGTCAACTAGTGACAACAGCTAGAGTTTCCTGGTGCCAAACATTCAACATTTCCCTGAGCCACTTTCTCATTTCTATGGAGCTGTAGCAGAATTAAGATTATTATTATTATTACTCCCATCTGATTTGGGACAATCATGAGGCAAGCCTTTCTCTAATGATCCTCTTAACTGATCCCAAGTTCAGGGTTTTATGGCTGGCACTCCTCCAACCAACTAGCAGCTTCCTCCCCAGCTGGGAGCAATTTGCCCACCTTAATTGACTCATTAGCCATTTTCATATGGCTCCCTAGCCATTACAGTAGAGGTGCTTGCCTCTATACTGGCCCCAAAACTTTCACCCCACAAGATCTTACAAATGTCCCTGAGTGTCTGTCTCCATGCCTGGAGGAAGAAGGTTTAACTCCCCTAGCCTCAATAAACCTAATTTTCTCTACAATCACATTATGTTAAATATATGGTCTGTTGAGGGAGAGAAAGGTAAAATGAGGTACTTGTGTTTATTTTGGGTAGATAGGGTGGGGAGTTACAAGACACTAGCCAGCCAGAATACATATAATAATGATCCTTGGCCAATCGGTGTGCAGCTGTTGAAAAAATGGTTTAAAACCTTGCATGGTGATTGGCTGACAGTTTCTCCACAGCATAGCCTTTGTTGAAATGAACCCATTGTTTCTCTGCAGCGAGGGCCTGGAGTTACTTAATAACTTCTCCATTTCTGGGGCTCCCTAGGCATTTAGTCAGAGGGCATGTGTCCAGTACTGTATACTTTTGACCAACTTTTTAGTTTTTCACTTTTTCTGTCTTCTATACAGTCTACTAAGTCAAATGCACATTGTTGTCAACATGTGAAATAGATTTTTCATATTAATTCATTGGTGCGTGCAAAATTACACAAAATTACACAATATTTCCATAAATGTAGACTAGGGTGACATACAAAACAATGAATTGCAATTTGAAAAAGCATGTATTTTATTTAAAATGTAAAAGTAAAGTTACATAACAAACTAACATTTCATTTAAAAAAAAGGTTTTCCTTATATGTATTTTGAATGCTGCACAAAGTATGTTAATTAAGGAACTTAACGCTGAATCAGAATAATCTAGATCAAATGGAACCTTGAAGCTGCTGTTACAACTATCTCAACAGCCACACAAGTCAGTGCAGTGAACATTAGTGCGTTTACAGCCTCAGGACTTTGTGCTGCAACCAGTCTTGCAGTTACACTTTTGCAAGTTTAATCGAGCTTCTGGTGCTGGGGTATTTATTTATGTAGTATATTGGAACTAGTTGATGATCTACCAACTTCCATCCATACTCAGTTGCTAGTGGAAAGGATGACATTGGTTTCACTGAACTTTTCCAAGTTAATGCCATGTAATAAGCTCGTGCAACATGTGGCTGCAGTATACCTAAAGTTGGTGGCAATTGACAACCTTCCTTACCAAATCTAGAGAAAAGCATCCACCACATGTCTTTCAGTGATGATGTTGTACCAACTGTTTTATGCAAGAGGCATGTATACTTTTTCATAGTTGGTAAGGTAGTACCTGGCATATATTCTGATGCTCCAAATAGACCTAATGCATGAAGTATGTCATCAGTTGATTTCATGAAGGCTTTGAAGAGAGTTTCTTCTGGGATTATTGGTGCCCTTAAATGCATACCATGCAATAAAAGTTTGACATTTCTTTAAGTCCAGCTTCATACAACATTCATAAATGTAAATTTTCTCTGACCCTTACTTTCTGATCATGCTAGTTGTCTTTGGAAGAACAGTATAGTGCCCAACTAACATAGCAAATACGTCCATATCAAGAGAAAAAATGTCAAGTTCCATGTTTGGGTCCTTCTGACAAATATCAACTGCATTGAGAAGGATGAGTTGTTCTCCTTCTTCTAAGGAGATCAATGTCAGGAAGGGAGCAATTGGCCCATATGTCAGAATGGCATGCAACCAGCACCTTCATTTGGCTGGGATGGAAATGGGGAATGATCTTCTCACCCAAATACTTAGTCAGTTCAGCTTTCATTTTAACGTTGGAAAGGAAGTCTTTCACCAAACTTATTCATGTATCATCATTTACATGGTAATATACAGACTTCATTTTGGCAGTTCTCTTGGTACGGGTTGTCTCAGTGAGTGACTCCTCGAGGTACTGATCAAAAGAACCCTTGCTTCATCGTAGCCTCTGCATAATTTATTAAGCACACTGAAAAATGTTAAGGAAAACTCTTTCACATTGATGAGTTCAGGAGTCTTTGTAATCATCTACACTAGACACATAGCATCAACAAGCAGAACCCTGTGTTGCTTGCCATGAGGTGGTGTTGCTGATAAATTCTGATTTGTTGATTTTGGTCCTTGTGGCTCTGTTGATTTTTGTAAGGTATTGAGCATCAAGGAAACAGTAGCAGATTTCTGAGTGACCATGAGAAGTGAACCATCAGGACTGAAGTCCGATGGTGGAACCACACTAAACTCATAATTCTCTACAGTTTCCTGAACATCCAACTCTGGGTGACTCTTAAGCAACTACAAGCAATCTTGAGAGCAGTTGCCACTCATCATGCAATGCTGTTAGTGTTCCTTTTAGCTTCACATGTGCCTTAATGCCTGTGTCCTTCTCACAGGAGGGGGGGTCGAGGGGGGAGGTACCAGGAATCTGGGGCCACTCACTCTTCCCCAATCGTCCTCCCCTGGGGAAAGAACCTAGCTCCAGGTACAAGGAAGGCGTACGGGGTTGAGAATGCCCATCAGGATAGTACGTTGGCCCTTTAAATTCACAAGGGATCAGGCCACTATCATCATTGGGTGCCAGGTAACCTGTGCAGGACTTTTTCCCCTGCTCCGCCACCCACCACACATGCATCTCACTCACCACCGATGGGGGGGACAGGATAAAAGGTGCCACGTATGGGGTGAGGAAGGATCTGGGTCCCAGGGGCACAAGGGAGGAAGGAACCAGATCCACACAACCACAAGGAAGGAGAATGAATACCCAGGAAGGGGGAGCGGGACAGACGTACACCAGTAACGCACCACACACTCTTGAGGAAAAGGGTCACAGGGAAGGGGGACACACTCACCACCCTGTCACTAGTTAAGCTCCTCAGTCACACAGGAAATCCAGGAAGGGGGAATGGGAAGGGTTAAGGGACAATGCTCGCTCCAGATAGCAGTCTTTCTATCTCTCTCCTACTCCAGACACAAAGGGGGCCAGTCTAACAGATCACCGGCGCTGTGTGTCTCACAATGCCGGCTTTTATCAATTCTCGATGTCATGCACAACTTTGCTGCAAGGAACTGCAAATATCATTATGTTAAAGAGATCATCCTGTTAGTGAGGATTCCCTTGCTTGGTGATTGCTTTGACAATTTTTTCAACACCTTCCAACATTTTATTTCCTTTCTTAGATGATAGGTCATGGTGGAGCAGCTGTGGTACTTTGCTGATAAATCCTCTGTCATTTTTTAAATCTTCAGCAATAGTGCAGAGCACTGGTGCAATGATGAAGTATTTTTCCAGCAACTGCTCCTGCCCTGTAATGCCAATAAACCCACCTTTCCCTTTCATTTTTTTGTGTTCATGCTCTATTGCATGATCTGGGTCAATTGATGTGAAGGGTACATCATGTTTTGTCAGGACAATATTTCCATCATTTAGGAAGGCCCATGTGACAGAATCTGTAACGAGTAGCTCATGCATATCTGCCAAGTAAAGTGGTTCCCATCTTCAATAATTCTGTTGATCATGGGCATAAAAATATTTGCACATTGCTTCTATGCATGCAAGGTGGAGTTCCCAGTTTCCTGTTCTGGTCGCAGTAATGAATGATAATAAATTAAGAACCTGGCTGTGATAACTACTGAAGAACATTTTGATACCATGACTCGTTTTGTCATAGCTCATTTTGTTAAACACATTCATGTGAACAGGACTGTCATAAACTTGTTGCACCTTGGACTTGAAAGGTAATGTTGATGCATGAGATATTTCTTCATTGATTCCAGGAAATTATTGCACATCTTCTTGAAGATCCTGAATGACTGTGAAGATTGAGTTTTTCTCTTCTTCGGAGAATGTCATCTGGAAATGCAAGAAGTTTATAACAATGATGGTAGTGATGTGGGCTTGGATAGCACGGTATATGTGATGACCTTCTGTTATCTGCCTGACTGTTGCTGTGTCATACAGTAGGGATGTGCAAACAGATCGCGGTTTGGTTGTTCGGTCATTTGGTTCGGGAGCCGAGTTCACGTTCGGTCCAGTGGAGTTCGGTTCGGTTGTTCGGAAATCGGTATTGATATCAGTCTAGGTATCGCATGCACGTGGGCCCGTGATCACATCAGAAACCAGAAACTGGAAATTTGAGTGCATACAGAGTTTGTGTGGAGAGAGTGTTTGTGGTGTGGCTGGCTGGCTGTTTGGTTTTGTTTGGTGTGTTTTGAATGTGTTGGATTGTGTGTTGGTTTGGCTGTGTTGGATTTTGACTGGTTGGTGAGTTGTTGGTGGGTGTGTTTTTTGTGTGGGAGGAAAAAAAAATGAAGAGGGTGA